>RJWH01000372.1:303339-497191 GCA_004363575.1 Solenodon paradoxus
CCCCCCCATCACCTCTGACTGTGTCCTAGTTTCCGGCTTCATGCAGAGAAATGACAGTGCAAGCCGAGGGTGGGAAGAGAAAGCAGCAGCAGCAGCAGCTTCAGAAGACTCACTAAGAAGAGAAGAAGCCTGAGCTGCAGTGAGAGAAACTCAATTTAGCCCTGAGAGGGACTTCCCGATTCTGAGACCCAGGAGGAAACCACTTTTCAGAGGGCCTGCCTGCCCCAGTCTGTTTGGAGGTCCATATCCTCATCCTAGAGGCCACTACAAGGCAGTGGCTGGCTACTCTGTCTGGGGAGCAGTGGGGGAGGTGAAGAGTTCACTGGGCCCCCTAGCTGCGGGCCACGGGCCTCCACCTAGCCCCTGTGCCCTGTCCCAGCCCATTGTGGCCACATAAAAGGTGACGGATGGTTAATGGGGGAGATAACAGGATTCATAAGGGAAATTTATCGGTCACTCTGGTGGTATAAATATGTTTATAGCGGACCAAGGGGAAATGAAGAAGCCCCAATAAATCACTGTGAAGCCACCAGCCACTAATAGGCGAGCGGCCTCAGGAACCCCAGCCTTGGTGCTTGCAGACACCCCCTCTGGCTGTGGGCTAATGGCATGGCGGGTTGCAGACTGGGCAGGCCAGACGCCTACTCAAACCATAGTGGGAACAAGATCCCAGGGGCCACCTCTGCTAGACTGGAGCTGTCCAGCCCACCATGTGACTGTCCCCTCAGTAGAGCTGAGCTGTGTGGACTGGAAGGGAGTCTGAGAGGCCTGGTGGCCTGGTGGGGGATTGGGCCGGGGTTAAGGAGGCTCTGGAGTCAAACCTGCCTTCAGAACTTGAGGTCTGCCACTTCCCAGTTCCTGCCCCCTCTTTGAGTTTCCTTGCCTTCATAGTGACTTCACAATCTCAGAAAGCTTTTTGGAGGAAGAGAGAGGTAATTCGCTCATCATGATGTTTGGTACCCTGTAAGTCTCAAATTAGGGGTAGTTAGTCTTAGTTAGGCAGGGTCTTTCCCTGCTGGGGAAAGTGCCATGCAGATGTGAGATTTTTCATATGAATGTGGATAGCCTTATCCCCAATTTATAGTTAGGGAAACTGAGGCTCAAAAGTTAAGAGACTTGCCTAAGATCAGAAAACTAGAAAGTCTCTGATTCTCAAGCCCAGACTTCTCCTGCCCTAGTTTATTTTTATTTTTTTTAAATGTTTATTTAGTTGTTCATCTTAGTTCTTCCCACCCACCACTCATTTGGGTCTTGAACCTGGGTCCCTAGGATGCATGTGGACTGCATCTGGTGGCCTTATCTGCAAGGCCACCAGGGTGTGCCCTGCCCACTTTAGATCCTGCTCCTTCCTCATAGTTCCTTGGGGTTCTCTGTCACCACATCCTCCAGAAGCCTAGGTTTCCAGGGGGTCCCAAAACACTGGGCAAAGCCCTGGAACCCATAAGAGCAAATAGTGGCTAGGCTTCACCTCCCACCTCATACACACCCTCCTTGTCCCTGCTCCTCCCCACACTCACACAGCCAGGGCAAGACTCAGTTACTGTGACCTCATCCCAGCACTCATCCCATGCTTGAAGCCTTCCACACAGTAGCAGAGTGCTGTACACTTGGCCTTTCCCTCCAAACTCTGGGCCTGCCCACCATGCCATCACAGCCTCAGTCTGGGCCAATGTCCCCTCTAGCCCAGCTGACTCCTTCATTCAGCAAATGCTTGCACAGCTCCCTCTGCAGAACACACTACTGACCTAGGTGGGAAAGCCCCACCCTTATGGTACTCGGGTGGAGAAGTCACGCCTGGAACCTGTTATAGAATGGGATGTGTCTTCCATGAGGGCAGACTCAGCAGCTGGGAAGGCCCACTTCAAAAAAGGAGTTGGAGCCAGTAGGAAAGGCTTTTCCAGAGGAGCCCCTCCCCATGGATCACTCCCAGAGCCCCAGGCCTACTCCAGGTGCCAGAACAGCAGTCCATCCTCCAGCCCAGAGGATCTCCAGACTGCACCGATCCTGGGGGAGGGGAAACAGGGCTTTTGGGGTCCTGGCGGCTCCACCGCTCCCCCTCATGCCGCTCTCAGGAGTCGAACCCAAGCTGCCTTTGGTCGTGGGAGCCTCTGAGTTTCTCTAGAACTGTGTCTCTCCTCTCTCCTTCCTGCCCCAGTTTGTATCTCTCCGTCTCTCTGGGTCTCTGGCCCACTCTCCCAGTCTCTCTCCCTCCCAGTCTCGGGCTCCGTCTCGGCCGTCTCTCCCTCCTGAGGCCGAGGCCGGGCGGGGAGGGGCGGGGGCGTGTGGGGGGGAGCCGCTCCGTAAATAGGCGGATGGCCCCGGGCGCTGCGGGCGCAGACACTCGTTTTTAGAGCCGGTAATTGACTCCTTTCAGTTGATAATTCATGGCTTGCATATGCGCTTTAATGCGGGCGCCCGGGGAGGCGGGCGGGCGGGGCGGCCCGTGCGCACCGCCGGCGTTGAGCGGCCGGGGAGGGAGCCGGACTGCGGGCTGGTTCGATCCGCGGCCGCCTGTCAGCAAGAGCGCCCGGGGACCGGTGGGGTCCGTGTGTCTGGCTCACCCGACACCTTCGAGAGTCTGGTGGTGGTGTGGAGAGGCCCGGACGTCCTTGAGGGACACGGTGGATGGAGGAGGTCGTGGGGAAAAAATACGGACAGACACTCTTTCTCCCGGCAACCCAGGGGAAATTGAGGCCTGGAAAGGGGAGGGGTCTTACCTGCATCCCACTGCCCAGAAACTAGACCAGAACTTAAGGTCCCCTTCCCTTCCCTGGTCTCAGACCTAGTTTTTGTAGAACTGCCTCTTCCCCTGAGAATTTGTTTCTAAGCTAAATTCCTCCCCTGGAGAGACCCACCCTGTAGCTCTCAATTGCCCCCATGAGGAGATGGCCCTCCTTCTGTGCATTCTGGACACAAGTTCCCAGGTCCACCCCAGTGTCTCTCAGGTCTTCTCCTACCAGGTCTTCATCTTCTGCAGGTCTGGCTCATCCCCAGGCTGTGACAAATGCAATCGTATGTCCATCTTACAGAAAAAACTGAGGCTTAGAGAAGCTTAGAGACTTCCCACTTCTACTTAGCACTGCAGAGCCCAGATGGAGCCCCCCACAGTGGAAGGAATGGGAGTGGGAAGGGGAGACAGATGTGGTTCCATATGACCCAACGACATTGGGCTCTGAGGAAGGCAAAATCTCAATCACAGGCCACACAGACAGAGAGTGACTCCAGCTGAAGCTGGTGTGGCCGGCAGCGAGAGGTTACAGGTCATCACATGAACCGGATGGGGAAGAAGGCAGTTATTGACCCCAAATATCATTTCAAGAGAAACTAGAGAGAAGACTGGTCCCAAGAGGAGTTTCCCATCAACCTGACCCCTGGGAGGGGTGGCTCCTATTCTTTCTCAAGTTTGCCATCAAAAATAGAATTCAACTCCCAACCCTAAAATCTACCAATATTTAACCCAAATCCAAAGCTCCTGGCTCACTCCTGTGCCCCCTGTCACCATCTCCGCACCCTCTAGTTTCCCCATCTGTGCCACCCAGTGTGGACTAGCACCTGACCGGCAAATCAGTGGATTCTAGAATGGTGATACAGAATATCTGGGCTGCGTGAAGTTCAATGCTGCCCCCTGGTGCCCAGACTGTCGCAGCCAGCGGGAGACAGAAGGCACTTGATTCAGAAACCCTGCTCACTCCCGCTTCTCTATAGAGCCCCTGAGCTTCCCTCTTAGCAGAGAGAGAGGTCAGAGCTAGAGTCCTACTAAGCCTGACTTAGGAGAAACCAGCAGGCTACTTCGCCAGTAAAGACAGCATCCTCTGTGATAAAACCTGGAGAGAGGTGAAGTGAGTCAGCCACCCAGGTTGTACCTAAGAGCCCAAATGGTTCCTCCTGTTGTAGGTGGAGTCCGAGCTAACCTTCTTGTCTAATTCCAGGAGTCTTAATCTTAGTTAAATTCAAGCTTTTTTTCAGCCTGAAATTCCATCATTTGTACTCAGAGGAGGAACTCAACTAGCAAAGGATAGATGTGGGGGGGTGGGGGGAGGTGGATGGATGAATTCCATTCCTTTGCTTTGAGATTTTATCTCCAGGTCTGTACTATTAAGAACAGGAAGGAATGAGTTCTCTCATTTTTTCCTAGTTGACCAGAAGACTACGAAGAAGAATGGGGTAGAGAAAAGGGAAGTTTTGATAAGAAAGAAACTGCAAGAGAACTCATGGGGGGGATCAAAGAAGGCTTCCTGCAGGAAGTGGTATTTGATCCAGGCCCTGAAGAACAGAAAAGACAGGGAAGGTGTTCAGGTGGAGGGACTGGTACAAACAGAGGCACAGAAGCAGAAGTATAAGGTGTACTCAGGCTGGCTAGAAGGCTCCAGTTAAGTTTGAAGGAATATAGGGAGCTGTGCTGTGGCAGAGACTTGGCAGAAGGTGCTGAGTGTCAAGCCAAGAAATTAGCACTTTTCAGACAAAGCCTTGGGATATGACCTGAGGTCTAGGTCTGAACCCAGGGTCTACTCTCACTGGGTTTTTACTCCCTCAATCTTGTGCTCTGGAACTTTCTCTTGACAGCAGTGGGAGACATAACAAGTTGCTGATGGAGGAAATGCCTAAGAATCTCAGCTCACAGTAGTCAAGCTGGCAGGTACTGTTAACCTCTTCATATTCAACCTCCTCAATTCATAGACGGGAAAACTAAGGTCCAGAGAGAGAAAGAAACTTGCCCACGTGGCAAAGCAAACCACAAACCAATGGCAGAACCAGGACTTGGACTCAGGTCTCCAGCCTCACAGTTTAGAGTTGTTTCCCCTTCATTGGAATCGGGGTCGGCATCTGGGGGACTGAGCTGGAGGAGAGCAGCTGGAGGCAGAAGGCTATCAGGAGGCTACAGCCCCACCTAGACCAAAGATCACAAGGCTGCTCAGTCAGAAAATGTTTATTGAGCCCCTGAGGCTGATCTGGGGAGTCCATGTATTGCACACACACAGACCACAAAGAAAAGGAATCTAGTAGGTGTCTGGGAGGAAGAGACATGAGGAGATAAGGTATTCATGAGAGGAAGGCACATTGGGAGCAGACTTCGATGAGGATGTAGGGAGGCCTCCAGGAGAAGGAATTGCCTGTCACTTGGGTTCTGTGTGGTTCTTGACCAGGGTCTCAACCTCCTTCATGAACCGGAGACACAGTTCTTCTTCCCATGGCAAAGCGATGCATTGCACAGACACCGGAAGTCCCAGGGACCCTTCCACTGCCTGCCGGAAAAGTGGGTGTGTGGACTCTGAGCCTGCTTCCTGCTCACAGGTCCCTTGCCCAGCCTTCCTCAGCACCCACAGCTTGTACATTAGTTCAAACATCTCATCCCCAATCTAAATTAAGGTAGAGATGTCTTGAATCTCAACATTCAAGGCTTCCTAGGCTCTCAGTGAAACCTGGAAAAAGTGTTCCGACTTTGTCTATGATTCTCTGTAGTTAAGATGTAAAACTTGCTCCTTGCACAGAGAACTGACTCTAAAAATGAAATATAAAAATAAGTGTCCACCTAGTATTCTCAGTAAAGGAAAGAAGAATGTGCATATCCATAATCTAGAGCCTGGTTATACTTGTGCAGTGGAAGGGGTATCCTGACACCAAACACAGGCCTAGGAACGTGGGGGCTGAGCCTGAGTCCCTGCATGAAATTCAAACATACTGGTAGGAATTCAAACATATTTTCATTGCATCATGATGATATCACACAAGCCCTTACATACCTTTGCCCCTGGAGCCAGATCATGTGGCTTCAAGTCCTAATTCCTCTACATCAATCGTCTGTGTGCCTTTGGTCAAGTCCATTAACTCAACTGTGCCTCTCCATGTCCTCATATGCAAAATCTCACTGGAGCATTATGGAATTTTATATATCTGTATCTCTACCTATCTGTCAATCTATATCTATATGTATATGTATGAATATATATGTATATATGTGTGTATGTATATATGTATATATGTATATATGTGTGTGTATATATATATATATATATATATATATATATATGGAGAGAGAGAGAGACTGTTAAACAGTGCCTGTAACAGAGCAATAGCTCAAGACACACCATATACTGTCATTACTGTTATTTCCCAGAATTTCCAGAATTCCCTGGGTTACTAGACCATTTCCAGAAAGAGTAAGTTACTTAATGTCTGAGTTGGGCACATGTGTACTTTTCAGTCAGTCTCTCTCTCCTCTCTTTTTCTCTCTCAAGTCAGGGTTATTTTAGACTCTGCACTAAATGGAGGCATGGACATATCTCCTGTGGAAGCCAATTCTGAATTAATAATGATAGTATTTATGGACACTTCCTACACAGCAGGCCTTCTCCTGACGGCATCACCTTTTCAGTTTCACCTTTAACACAGTCCCACAAAGGAGATGTCCTCGTTCTGCCCTTTCCTGGTGAAGACCCTGAAGCCCAGTGAGGGCAGTGCCCTACCCAGGTGCACAGCAGGCTTCTAGCCCAGGGCCAGTGCTAGTGCTCCACCCTCCCGGCTTCTGGGTGGGACTTTCCCCACAAAAGGGTCAAGGAAACCCTTGGTTTTGCAGTCTCCTTTCTGCACAAGGTCAGAGGCTGACTTGGAGGTCAGAGGGTCTGCCCTCCTGGGTTGAGGGAAACTGGCAGAAGTGATAAGGAGTAAACACTAGGAATGCCTGGCCTATCCCACCCCCACCTGCCTGAACTGGGAAGGAGGTGAGACTGAATCCTGCCTGGTCCCTCTGGAGGAGAAGCTCACAGTGGGACACTGACCTTCCGGAAATTTTTATCAAAAGAATCTCCATAGTATCCCTTGTAGAAGGCCAGTTTCTCCTCATCCTGCGCCGTCACGGTGGTGACCGGTACCACACCGGCGGGAAAGTCCAGAAGATTGTACAAGCTCAGGTAGGAGTTGGCCTCTGCGGGAAGATCCGGGTAAAGACAGGAAATCAGTCGCCAGACTCAGTGGCAGACGCTGTGGGAGCACGCCCCCTCGAGGTCCTTCTCAGAACTGCAGTCCTCTGGGCTGACCAGGGCTAGTTCCGGGCCCACCGGCCCTCCCGCTCTCCCCACGCAGGAGGGAGGGAGAATCCTCAGGGTCCAAGCCTTTCTTGGTGCCCGGCCCTCTACATGGCAGATTCCCTGTTCCTCTCCACTTCTGTGAGATGGGGCTTCTATTCCCTGTGTACAAGTGAGGAAAGTGTGGTGACGCAGTTCAGTGGCTTTTCCAAGGCTGCACAGCTAGTGGTGGCAAAGCATTCAGCTCATACCCTCCAGGTCACTGAGCGCCAGGATGCCTGGGGGTGCAATGCAACCCGTGTGAGAAAGGCAGGCCCTCTGTAGAGCCACCTGTGTGCAGAGAGTGAGCATCAAAGAAGTGACAATCATGTCAACAGAGGACGAAGAGTTGAGTCCAGTGTAAAGTGGATCTGTGGGCAGCCAATGGAGGTGAGAGCACCAGGGGGACAAGTCTGGGCTTGAAGCTGGGGTTTCATCCTGCACTGACACCTCAGAGGTCTACACCTGTGTTGGGCAAAGGAGCCAGGGGTCCTCTGACACATGCTGCCCAGAGGCCTGCATTTTAGGAGGGCTGAACTGAGGACACCTTTTGAAGTGAGGCAGCAGAAAGCACGCTGGGAATGAATGACTATGCTAAATGAAAGAAACTAGACCCCAAAGACTCATACCTCATGATTCCATATATATGAAAAGCTAGAAAAGCAAAACTACAGTGACAGAAAGCGCATCAGTGGTCCCTAGGGGTAGGAGATAGGGGGGAAATTGAGGGGTGATGGGAATAATCTATATTTTTTATTATGATGTGGTTCTCTAACTATATACATTGATCAAAGTCAGTAAATTACACACTTAGAACTGGTCAAGTTTGTTGCTTGTCAACTCTACCTCAGTGAAGTGCATTTAAAAAGTGAGTGGAGGCATGCCTGGGCCGCTCAGGTACCCGGCCAGCAGCTCGGGCCTAGCCCATGCGAAAAGCCCAAGGACCCAGGGTCTGAGACCTGGGTTGGTGGAGAATAACCAAAACAAATACATGAAAGTGATTCCTTCCTTCCTGAAAATACTTCTTTCTCCTCTCCCTTCCTTCCTCTCTTTGAAAAAACAAAAGAGTGAATGGAAGTCGGGAGTGACTGATAACAGATACAGTGTTTCTTTCAGAGTGATGGAAATATTCTAGAATCAGTGGCAGGCCATGGTTACACCACATTTTGAAAAAATTAAAAACCACGGAATTGTACACTTTAAAATGGTGAATGTATGTCATCTGAATTTTATCTCAATTTAAGAAAAATATTTTAAATAGTGAGTGGAAAAGGTCCAGGCCACAAAGGCTATGTCAAGCATCCCACTCGTGATCCCATTGAGGACCCAGTTGCCATCTCACCTGCTGCTTTGGAAGGATAGCCTATAAAAAAGGCAGGATCCAGAGCTGGTCCCAGCAGCACATCCAGGTCCAGGGACCTCCATTTGGCTATGAACTCTTTCTGATAGTCCTGCAGGAACAGTGTGGGCCAGAGGGCTAAGGCCAGCAGGGGTCAATGTTTGTCAGACAAGGTAAGGTGCTGACAGGTTGAGTGGGGTTAGATACCAGGAAGGATTCTTAGGCTATGAGATGTCTGGGGAGGATTAGGGTCTTCCCAGGAGCCAAGATAGGATGGGGAGTTTTGCAGTGACTATGGACAATATGCCATCCTGGCTCCAGGGAGATGGAATAGATTAACCTCCTACGTCACTAAGCCTCTCCCATCCAGGAAGAACCAGGCATCCCCTGGAGGCCAGGACAGAGCTCTACCCACTGTATGGCCACTCCTGTCACCACCCAGGTCTCTGTGTCCCCTACGCTGGCAGTCCCCCCAGGTCTCCCCGGGCACACATCACCTCCACTGCTACGTGCTGCTCCCACAGTTTCTTGGGTGTCCTGGGGGAAAAAGTAAGACTCTGAGAAGTTCAAAGATCATCGTGGGAGAACTCATTTTATACAAATGTGGGCAAGCCTGGCCTCAGTGCAGGCTGCAGATCAGCTTCTGGGCTGGGGGTGACCCCTGGCTAAGATACTTTGCTTGCCCAAGGTTCTCAAGAAAACATAGCCTCTGGTAAATAAATCCACCTCAATACTATGAGCCACAGGGACTCATGGCTTCCCCTAAAATACATGGTTCTCCCCCTGACCTGTCCCAGGTTAGTCCTCAGGCTTCTCCAGCACCAGCTTCAACTAGCACCTAAAGTTCAAATCCACTGGGGCAGGCCCTCTCAACCCCATCCCCACCCCAGTTCCAAACTTAACCCCACCTCAAACCCAAACCAAGCCCCACCCCAGTCTTTCACTTGATCCCAGGCCATCCTTTTCCTCATTTTAACCCGATTTCAATCTGATCTCAGAACTGGACGCCAAACTCCAGCCCCAAGCCATCCCCAATCCCAACCCCAGGCAGAGTCTAAATTTAGCCCCGTGTCAGGTCTGATACTTGCCCCCAGTGGCTGCCACATGCCCCTCACTCGGTTCTTGCCAGCCCATGGAAAACCCTTATCAGCAGGAGCTAGGCCTGAAAGCACTTGGTTACTCACCCTACTCCACGAACCTCCTTAAACATCTGGCTAGCTCGGGGACTCTAGAGGTGGGGACAGAGATGGAGTCCACCTTCAGAAACACAAGCAACTCCAGACTGCCCAGAACAGGGACCCAGGCCCTTCACTCCTCCACAAGCCCACCAACACCTCACCAGGCCCTGAGCCCCTCTAGGTCCTCACCTCCTCTCTAAGTCTCCTTCCCCCTCTGAAACTCCTTCTCTGAGATGCCTTCCCTCTTGCTTCTGTTCCTCTCTGAAGCCCCTCCTCTCTCTGAGAACACTCTTCTCTGGCCCCATCTCCCTCCTGAAATTCCTCTTCCCTTCCACCCGACCCACCTTTGAACCCGAGCTGCTATTCTCTGGGTCTCATCTTCCTCCCTGACCTCAACCTCCCTCCCCTTTCTGGGCTCCTTTCCCTCTCTGACCCGCCCCACGCTCATCCCACTCACTTTGAACTTCAGGATCCAGGCCAAGAAACATTTGAGCACATCTGGCAGGCCAATTTGGGTGACCATTCCCTTCACGTTGGGGTCTATAATGTCTCCCTCACTGAGGAATCAGTCACATCTCTGGTTGCTTACTCCATTCAGCTCCCAGCTGGCTCCCACAACCCCCCAGTGCCCCTGTATAAATAAATCACACAGGGAGAAGGGACCCAAAGAAACACTTCTGCTCCCACCATTACCACCCCTGAAGACAGAGGCTGAGTGGATGACCTGCGGCTTAAGGTCACCATGAGCCAGAGGCCTCCTGGCAGCCCAGGCCCCATGCCCTCCTAGGGCTGCCTCCAGCCCCTCTTCCCACCCCATTTCCAACCTGCTCCACCAGAATCCTGACAAACATACAGCTTCTCCAGAAGGGTGGCTCCACCATCAGCAAACAGACCACCGAAGAAGAGGTGTTGGAAGGCATACTCCATATGGGGGATGGAAAAGGGGGTGACCTGAGGAGACAGGGGTCTAGTTAGGGGACACAGTGACCCAGCCAGGGCCTGAGCTGCTCCTCCCCTGTCCTGTTTTCTCTCTGCATCCCTCTGGGTTTAAAGAAAGGACAAACATGCCCTGGTGGAATAGAAGCTAGGTCAGCTACCTCTGAAGGAGTGCAGTCCACATACATCCCAAGGACCCCTGTTCATGTCCCAGGTCCAGAGGGAACAACAAATGTGAACAACTAAATAAAAATAAAATAAAATGCTCTTTCCTCTTCTCCCTGCCTGCCTGCCTGCCTGTTTACTTGCTTTCATTCCTACCTGCATCTTTCCTTTAATTTTCTAAAATTTAATGTAAAAAGAAAATAAAGAGCACATCACTCTGCTCCTCTCTATCGACCTCAGCTCTTCAGCAGGGAAGGGAAGGAGGCCTGTATAACCTGCCCCTCCCCTGCCATATCCAATTCTATTTATATACATGAATCCATTTACCCTTCATGTGGTAGAAAACAGGCTCAGGGTAGACACAGAAAGCATGTGGCCAACAAGAAATTCTCTGAGGCAGGGCCAGGACAAGCCACTGCAGCATGGGAAGCAGAGGAATAGGAGAGTGATTCTGAGGACAGGGTTCCTTACAGCCATTTGATGGTGGCAACAGAGACCCAGGTTATCAAAATTATAGGAGTGGGTCCCTGAGTTCCACCACTGAACAGGGAGGAGACAATGTTGTGATGCTGCCTCACTGAGAAGGACCTATTCTGACCCTCACCTCACCCCATCAATGTTCTTCAGGAGGCTTAGGGGAAATATAATGATCTCAGCAGCTCATCTTCAGACATAACCTCCTTTCTCTCCAATAATGACCCAACTCATTATCCTCACCTAACACGTGTCTCTCCTACCCCAGGACTAAATCAGTCTTACCTGGTGTCCTGCATCCTGGAGCAGGCTAACGGTGAGCCTCACGGCCCTGGCCATGCTGGGAGAAGGCTGAGTGAAGCCATCTGACTCATAGTAGCCGACTCGAAGGGGTTGTTTACTGGAGTATATCTAGGGGTAAGAGGGACACTGCTAGAAACAAGGTGGCCTTGCTCTCTCCAGGTATCAGACTTGTAGCCTGTGGCTCTGGGTCATAGCTGTCCTCACCGAGGGGAAGCCAGTCTATAGAGTCTCTATACATTCCAGGTTCTAGGTCCTTTGGGGAACCCCCTGGAAGAGTAATAAGTGGATGAGAACATGAGGGATTGGGTAGGTACAGTGGACACGCAGACAGATTCATGAATGAGTAAGCAAGTATACATATGAGACGGTGAATGGTGGGTGGTCACAGGGTTGATTGGATAAGATATGTGGGTGGATGTATGAATGGTTGGAGTTGAGTTGGTGGACACATATCTTTAAAGAACTATCAGGAGAGAATGAGGTGAAAGAGACCAATAGAGGCAAATAATAGATCACAGACTGATAAAACTAGGATGTGTGCAGGGAATCAGATGTACAAATAATGGCTGAATTATAAACAGAGACTCTCCTGATGGAGAAGGTTCTGGAACCAGATGGGCTGGTTCAAAGCCCGATTGTGACAGTTACCAGCTCTGTTATTACAGGCAGTTCATGTCACTTCCCCTTGGCTTCCTCACCTGTAAATGGGAAAAGCAATGTTCGTTCTAGAGAACAAGTGTCAGGACAAAGTACCAAAACCCTAAACGTTCTGGTACAGTAAATGTTGTTGAATGAATTGACAAAAGAAATGAAGACTGTCAGAGCTGGAGGGGCCAGGAACGATCTCTCAGGTCAACCTCTTCATTGTACTGATGGGAAAACTGAGGCCCAGGGAAGTGACTTGGCCAGAGCACTTAGAGGGCTTAACTAAGCACCAGGCTCCCTGAGCCCTTCGTATCTGCTGAGCATTCTGCCTGTGTGTATTTGGTATGTGATGTTGAGTCCCTCCCTGGGAGCCATTATGGCTGCGGCTCCAGGAAAGCTGCTGGATCCAGTAGGGGTAGGGGACACACACGACCACAGGTGGGCTTCTGGCTCACTGCACCTTGGACTGGGAAATGAGGCCTTCACAGGGGAGTGTCATATGGCACACTGGTCAGTGAGGGATGACGGCCAGTTAGCTCCCCCGCCCAGCTCACCTCCTCCCTGAAGGGTAGGTACGGCACCCTGGGATCCAGGTGGTGCAAGTCTTCAGCCAGCAGGGCTCGGAGGCACAACACCAAGCTATCCACGTCGTGAGCCAAGGGGCCAGCCACTGTGGCCACTGCACAGAGAAGAGGAGAGAGAGGCAGACACCTCTCATCCTTTCTGCTCAGGGACTCCCACGCTGCCTGGCCTCTGAGGGTGGGGCCCAAAGCCATGACCAGGGCCAAGGGAAGAGGCCCGGTGACATCCTGGATCAGCGGTTAAAGGCAGGTGGAGTTGGTAAACCAACCAGAGCAGCTCTGCTGTCTAAAGGAAGAATTTCATCTGGGACAGATTAACAGGAAACCAACAGGAGGGACTAAAGTCAGAGAGCAGGATGCACTTATCAGTGGGGCAAGAGACACTGGACGAGGGGGCCCAGGTCAGGGCCACACAGTCCCATCTTCTAGATGCCTTTACCACCAGCAGGGCTGGTCTGTCTGACAGGATTTGAGTGAAATGTTGAGAGAAAGGTGGGCATTTGGCTTTGACTGGGTGTGACCACAACACAGACAGGAGCTTACCAGATTTCTTGCCGTTCACAGCAGCAGCAATTCCTTGGTAGCTGCAAAATCCCACCCACCCAGATCCCAGATCAGTACCTGAAGGGAAGGGCCCGGGTGTCACGGAGGTTTGAGCACCCAGACAATACACTCCCCCAAGGCCCAGCACACACAGGAATGGAAGCTGCTCCAATCTTTCCATGACTCCCTACTGTCCACAGCATAAAGTCTCATCTCTCTGACTGCCCATCAAGTGTCAGCCAACTCCTTCCATGGCTTCTTTTTCTAGTCCTTTTGTACATACTGCTCCAGGCAAAGTGAGCAGTTTATAGCCTTACAGATTTCTGGACTCTGCAATATCTCTACCTGTCCAGCCTTCAAAACTAAGCTCAAGTGCTGTCTCCTCCAGGAAGCCTCCCTTCTCTGGCCTGACCTCTGAACATTTAAAGTCTAGGCTCATCATTTTCTGTTGAAGAAAATGTCAGCTTCATCTGTGACTTTCCACAAGCTTTGACCTTCTCCTAGACCCAGATCACTTTCTGACGAAGTCATTTGAATGACTAAATAAATGCACGACCGAGCAGGGACTAAGTCTGAGCGAGCTCTGTGTCCCCAGTGCAGGGGCTAGCACAGGGTGGGCACTCAGAGTGGGGTTGAAAGATGGGTGGATGAATGGAGAAATGCATGAAAAAATATGAGATAGACTCACGCATGAGTGGGGGGGTACACATATGAGATGGTGAATGGTGGGTAGTCACGGGGTTGATTGGAGACATATGTGGGTGGATGAACAAATTAGGGAGCTAACGAATTCATGAATGAATAGAAGGTCTATTCCACTGCCACCTGGTCCAAACATGGTATGTCTAGCTGTGGCTGAGCAGGACTTATTTGAAATGCCCCTACTTTCCCCCGATTCCTCTAGTTCTGCGCTAGTGTATGTGAGTTGATATGTGGAGGACATCAGTTGGGCGAAGCCCAGCCCCCCACCGCCGCCAAGTACCTGAGGCGGTATTCTGTGGTCCGGATGCCATAGACACCACAGAAGCTGGCTGGTATGCGGATGCTGCCACCTGTGTCTGTGCCCATGCCCAGGATGGAACCCTTTTTTGCCAGCAGAGCTCCCTCACCCCCTGAGGAGCCCCCTGGAGTCTTCTTTAAGTTCAGAGGGTTCAGAGTCTGTCCATAGATGGGATTGCTGCACTCGAAGCTGAGGAAAGTAAAAGAAAAGGGGCCGAGGTTTAGCTGGGAAAGGCGGCCCCTCCCGCATTGAGTCCAACCACCCTCAGGAGTCAAGCCCAGGGCTGCTCTGGCTCTGTGATCCCATGAGCTCCTCCCTGGGGCTGAACCCTCCCAGCTCTCCTGTGGCTAAGGAGAGGGGTTGCCTGAAAGAGCCAGAACAGACATGCAGGGTTGGTAAATCAAGACCCAAAGAGCCCCTAGCGCTGCTGTGAGAATTGGGAGCAGGCGCCTCACAAATGTGGACACACCTGAGGCTGGGTGGGGCAGAAAGAGAGTAAGAGAGGAGAACAATTAGGCAAAGAAGCGAGGACAGAAACAGATTTGAATATTTTCAGACTCTTGGAACCAGAAGGCCCTTAAAAACCACAGAGCCCACCCATATATTATGAGAGGAGGAAACCAAGGCTCAGGGAGCAGAAAAGATTTCTCTCCAAACCCGGTCCTTGACATCTGCAAGACTGACCCCCCCCCGCTCCCCCTCCAGCCCCACCCCAGCCTCCCCTCTTCAGAGACCTGTACAGTGTTTGGGGGATGTTGGTCTTAACGAAGGGAATAGCTCCCTGGGTCTTGAGAACTTTCACAAGGACCCCGTCCTGGGTTGCCGGCTTCTCCAGGAACCAGGACATGCCGCACGTAGAGTCATGGCCCTGCAGGGAAAGGACATTAACTTCTGCTCATGAGAATCTAGGTAGCATCACCCACTGGGCAAACTCTCACCCGCACTCCACTTCCACTCACACACATTCTTGCAACACAGCACTGTACCCTTGGGAGGCCTTGGCATTACCCTTGGGAGGCCTTGGCATGACCCGAGAGCATGGTGGTTAAGGGCTGGGTTTCAGAGCCAGACTGATGGTTTACACTTGAGACTCCACTTTCTAGCCATGCATCTTTGATTAAGTAACTCGCCCAGTGTCACACACTTGATGTTCACAGACTCCATGACTTGTGTGCACACACATACACATGTACACAGGTAGATGCCCCTCCAAGGCTCACCTTGCAGTCATAGATGTCCTTGAGGCTGACGGGGACCCCATAGAGAAGGCCTCTCTCACTCTTCTTTAGCTTCTTCAATGCCTGCATTTCCTCCTCACATTCCTCCAGGAAATCTGTCACGCAGTTCACCTCCTGGTGTGCCTTCAGTGCCTGAGAAACATTGAGGGAACCCAGACCAGGAGTGAGGGGTCAGGGCCCCCAGCCACGCTGACCCCTTCCACCATCCTGACTCAGAGCAGAATAGTAGTGACATTTGCCCCCTCCCAAGCTAGGTGGGGCATCTCAGAGAGACATCTTCCCCCAGCTTCTCAAAGTAGAACAGCAGGTGACACTCCCACTGCAGGCAGAGCCCCAGGTTTGGGTTGTGATCCCGGACTCACCTGCTCTAAGTAGCTGCAGAGGACACTCTCCAGACTCAGTTCATCGTTCCGCAGCTTGTGGGCCAGCTTCATCAGGGGCATCTCCAGGATGGGTTTGGGGTCCAGGTCTGGCTCCTGTGGAGATGGGATAGGCAGGCAGTTACCAAAGAATGACCCACCCAGGCCCACTCTCATGCACTCAGCAGCATGAGGAGTCAAGACATGTCCTGGTATGTCCCAGATTGGCATGAAATTTCTATGGGACACAGATGTTCTTATCCCTCTCTGCCTCGTCAATGTCCAGCCCAGGGCCTGGCGCAGTGGATGCGTTGTTGTCCAGAGAGGCACGACTGCAGAGGCAGTGACTGTACACACCTCTTGGACTCCGGGAGTTATGACAAGTGAGGTTCAGCTCTGTGACTTGCCTCCAGGGGGCACCCTGCCATCCCACTTTTCTCTCCCATCCAGTCCTCCCAACCCTGTTGCTCTGACCTTAGGCACAGCAAGAGACCAGCATGTGTGACAGAACTGGGGCCCAGATATGGAGCCCTTGGGACAGAGCGGGCATTTGGCTAGAATGCACCTCAACAGCAGCACTGTGGCTAAAATACTGAAATCCTTCTGGGTCATCTTCTGAGCACTTACCACCCCAGCTGCCCAAGTCCCTCCCCTGGGTCTGCACCCTCTACTCACAGTCGAGCAATTACAGGGTTAAAGCACAGACCAGCAGAGACCCTCCACAGCTTGGATTTCCCCTGTGCAAGGCCCAGTCTGTGCTCCTTCCTTGTCCTGCTCTCCTAAGCCAAAGGTGCCCCAGCAGGTGCCTCAGGGGCCACCCCAGCACTCACTGGTCACAAGCACACCCCCAAGTTGCATGCTGGCCCCCAGTTCTACATATCTACCTGGAGAGATCATAGACCTGGTGCCTTTGCCACATTCAGCTGAGACGCCCCCTCATCATGGCTTCCACAGCTTGTGTCCACCACTCCCCACCCACACTGGCAGCATCTTTAAGGCAAGTCAGGGTCAGGTTTCAGATGTGCCCCCAGGACCTAGCAGTAGGCAAGACCCCCAGGAGTCCACTATGAAATTTTGCTAAATTGGACTTCTGCTGAATTGGATTTGCTGGAACTCTGAGGTTTTGACCTATATCTCAGCCTCCTACCTCCTTGCAACATCAAGCTGGGTACCTGAGGGTTTTCCTGGCAGAGCAGTGACCTGACTGGAAGGGTGTCTAGGACAGACCTATGAAGCTTTGTTGGGAGAGACTACGGTGTTGAGAGTGAGGAGGCCTGCAGCATAGAGGAAACCTGGAGACATTATGGGTGATCTCACCCCAACCCTTCCACTTCCCCAGCCAACTAGACACACACACACACACACACACACACACACACACACACACACACCCATCATGTACCTGATCCACATATCCCAGATGCCTACCCATGCACCCACTAGATGTCCTCACACATCAGGCACAACCACAGATGTACACGTTCAACCAGTCGCACGCAACCAGTCACGCAGATCTGGATGGCGGCACTCCAGCCAGTAACGTAGTGCACACACACCCAGTCAGACCCAAGTCTACGAGCACCAGACAGAAGCAGCGCACAGCCAGACACACACCCAGCCACAGACACATGCCAGCAGGAGGCACACATAACCTGCCAGGCCCTGAGTTGGCAGGAAAGGAACCTAAACCCACCAGTGCTCACAGATGGGACCTCCACACACACTCAGCTCGGGAATCCTCTCCATCATGCTGATTCTCTGCAGCAACCCCATTAGCCCAGATCGCTCCCTCATCAACCTGGGAGGGGCAGTTTCTCTCTAGGGGCAGATTGATTTATCCAACTAATTAGCCCCAATTAATATTAATACACACTCTCAGGAACTGCAGCAGCTTGGGCAGAGAAGCTGCCCATTGGGGCCATCAATCACCATCCAGGGGACGGCAGAGGACACTCAGGAACTCCAGAGCAAGGGGACAGCCCCTCAGGCACTATCCCCAACCCCCATCCCCAGGCTCCCAGAGGGAGCCCACCACCATCAGCCAAAGTTGGGGACTCGGACATGCTGGGGGCCCACACCACTTCAGGTGTTTGTGGAGCCTGGAAAGAGGTTGTCACAAAGTAGGTCTGTCTCTTCTCTTTCCTGCCCTTCTCTCTGTCTGTCAGACTTTGCTGGCACTCCCATGGCTTGGTCACCACCTGCCAGACCCAGACCAGCCACAGGGACTCTCTCGATGTCTTGAAACATCTGAGCTGTCAAAGACTCCTTCTAAGATACATCTTCCTGGGAGAGCCCCATCCTCTGGCAACTCCTATTCTTTGCATCTATCAGGTGTTGAGCAAACGTACAGAACCAGAGGAGGGGTGGGAGGGGAAAGAATATAGGTCAGAGCTCCTGCCTCAGCAGGATTTGGGGTGCTCAGGTGCTGACAGGGGCCTCCCTCCTGTCTCCAATTGCCTCCATCCACTGATTTCATTTCAACAAATACCCGCAGTGAATACCTGTCAAGTAACTGCGTCCTGTGCCCAGCACTGGGAAAACAGAAAACTCACTGCCCTGACCTCCAGGGGCTTGAAGGACACAGATGGAGAAGGAACTGGCAGTGATGCAGAGAGATGGCACAGGGAGGGCTGCAGAGGCGGTAGTGCTGGGCTCCCTGTCTTCAGCAGAGGATGGGGCAAGGGACCTTGTCCTGAGGTGGGATTGAGCGCTGGGGGCCTCAGCGACCCATGTCCACTCACCTGCTGCCGGAGACGCTGAGCCAGGGCCTTCATCTTCTGTAGTGCCTCCTCTCTACGCTTCTGTGCCCTGGCGATCTTTTTCCGGGCTGGTGAATGCTGACCGAAGAGTAGGGGGGCCCCCAGCAGAATAGCCGCCAGCAAGGTCAGCAGGAGTAGCACCCCCAGGGAGTAGCACATCCAAGATACTTCAGGCATTGTGGGGTCTGGGCAAACACATCAATGGCTCCTTGCAGAACCTGCCTGCTTATATGCACCAGTGCATGCTACCTTACCCACCCACATTTGAGGTGCCTAGGAGTCAGGACCCGGGGTGTGGCAGAAACCAGTCTCCTCCCAGCTGGCTCTTACCTGGACATCCTGGACAAGGAGCCTCATTCCTGGGATGGTGCCGAGGAAGTGACCAGGGCAGAGATAAGCCTAAAGGTAGGCAGGTGACCTGATTCCTCCTTCACCTCCTCCTCACCATCTACCCATCACTCTAGTCCACCCAGGTCACTTCCTCATGGGTTGCCTCCAGGTTACACGCTACTCTCGGGATAATCGTCAACACCCCTGCCAGGGCTCGCAGACCACATGGGCTGGACACATCATATCTACTCAGGGTTGGCAGCTCACTCCAGGCAAGTCTGGGGTCCAGGCAGAGAAGAAAGGAAGGGACCCTTGGGGCAGGGGAGGTGCTCAGAAGGCACCCATCCCAGGGGAGCTGACGCAAGGAAATGAGGACTGAGTCAGGCAGACATAGCCCTCCCTCCTGCCCCAGCCATCCCAGGTGGCTTTCACTTCCATCTCCCAAAGCAAGGTTACACTCCTTGTTGGGATTTCAGCCCTCCCAGTCTATTTGTTCTCCCTTCCAGATGCATCACTCTTTTTCTCACTGGACAAGAAACTCCCTACCAGCAGGGAGAACTAGGCAGTGGAGGGTCCATCAGGTTGGGGAGGAGGTGCAGGCGACTTCTGGAGGAGGGGCAGGAAAGATCAGGAAAATCTGAGCAGCAGAGCAGGAGAGACTTACTCTGGGAGCAGTCCACTCTTCTTGGGTATCTGGGTTGGGGGAGGGGTGTAATGTGGGGAGAAGCAGTCATTGTGCCCTAGAGAGAATGATGATCCCACCCTCAAGACTGTCAGAAACCACAGATTGGGTGGAAAGAAATGTGTCTGTGGTTGGTAACGCTGCGTCTGAGCACACAAGGGTCAGCTGGGACCAGGTGTGGAGTGGGCAGTTGCTTGCAACCTAAAGGGTAACCCCAAGGTCATCCGCCCTCTAACATGCTGACTTTGTCACCTCCCGGGGACTTCTTGGACCTAGCCCGTCTCATCAGTGAACACCCCTTGTGCTTCACCTATTTTATGAACATCTATTTCCTTTCCACACACACCCTCCCTTACCGAACCTTGGTTCTTACCTGATGGACCAGTTCTCCCAGGTCATTTAACACTTGCACCAACCATATCATACACCTTGTGCCCAATTACATCATTTTTCCAAGTTGCACCCCTCCGTAGCCCTATCACCCCATTTTATCTCTTCATCACACTTATCATTAGCTAGAATGACCTTGCTTATTTGTTTACTTATTTCTTGCCTCCCTCCCTAAAAGACAAGTTCCATAAAAGCACAGGCCTCAGCCTTTTTCACAGTGCCTGGCACAGGGTGAGTATTTGGTATTTCTAAATGGAAAAAGAATCAGGGTGAGTCCTCCATTTCCACCTTGATCTCTGTGTATGTCTGCTGGCTTCCTCCTAGTAGCATTTAACCTGAATTGCTCCCATCTTTTTTTTTTTTTTTAATGACTTTGAGATCTACAATCTCCAAAGCTACTTCCCTTACATCTTTTTTTTCTAAGAGAGGAGGAAGCATTTTAATTTCATTTATTTGCTCCAGCCCTGGGGCGCAAACCCGGGTCCTTGGGATGTATGTGAACTGTGCTCAGCCAGAGACAGCAGAGCTAACCACTACACCGCCAGGGTAAGCACTCTCCTTACATCTTCCTGCCCTCCCAGCCAAACTCAAGTGACCTACACTTCCTCACCTCACTACTATATCCTCACTACTAACTCACTACTATATCCAGTCCTGTCTAATACCCAGCTCAGCCATGGTTTTTGACGTTAAATCAGCAACCTTTGAAGCCGTCAACTCCATTCTTAAAATGCACCATTCCTTGACTTCTATGACAATGTAATCCTGGCTTAAATGTCTCTTCTGAGCTGCATTCCCTCACACATTCACACCCACACCCCACCAGCCCAGATCAGTTCCCACTTGTTTACGCTCATAATCAGTGCTGCGCCTTCTAGCCAGTATTCTTGTGTAATTGTGCACTTGATGTTTGCTCGGAGCGAAAGCTCCACTTAGAGACTGTTTCTGATTTGACTGGTTACCCTGAGCACACTGTGGGACGAGCACTTCAATGTATTTGTTGGGTGGGTAGACGGAGGGAGACATGAGAAGGGAGGGACATAGAGGAAGTGGACAGAGGACCTGCAGACCAGAAAACTATAGGTTGGGAACTAATCAAGATCATGACGGTAGATAAAATGAACGTGAAAAGAGCTGAGGGCAGGGACTCCACTGGGGAATTTCTTATTGGAAACAAGAAAAGGAAGTCATCAGGAGTCAAAACCCATTCACCAATAATGTCACCCACCCCATTCAATAAGCCTTCACTGGACACCAAGCACTGGGCTCTGTGCTGGGCATACTGGACAAACCCCACACAGCTCTGCGGCCTAGTAACCTTACCTACCTTCAGCTCCTAGGGCTGTCACTCTGAATCTGTTAAGAACTTGGGAGGTCCCAGACAAAACTCAGGAAGAGGCTCAGGATTTTATTGTGTTACTGCCTTTTACTGGCACAGCAGACCGGGCTGCTCTGGCAGATGGCTTTCGTTGGCCCTGGTAATGACATATTTATCAGTGACTTGGATCCAGAGCTCACACTTGGACAAACTGGTAGGCAGAGCATAAAGAGGACAACAGAGCCAGAATCTCAAAGCCTCTCAAGAGTCTACAGTCATGTGATGACCATAAAAGATGGAGTTTAACAAATGGCAAGTCCTATAGCTGTATTCCAAACTTCAATATTACAAGCCCAAGAAGAGGAAGAGAAGGTGGACAGGGACATGACAGGCGTCTCCTATAAACAGACACCAGCAGGGGAAGATGATCCATGGATATTGCTTCTGTCTCCAAAGTGTTTGGGGTCACCTAGTATAGACCTGGTGCCCAAGGGTGTTGAGCATGAGCTCTTGGCATGATTGCACAAAAAAGTACTGCTTGGAGTTGGGCATAGGAGTTCCATTCTTAGCTGGAGCCCTTACTGATGGGTCTTGCGCGAATCAGCAAGTCTCTGAACTTCAGTTTCCTCATGTATACGTTAGAAATCATAATGCCCCCTTTTCCAATGAGAATACACGATCAGTTCCACAGCCCAGCAGATGTTGGATTCCACTATTAAGACACAGTCCCTGCTTCCAAGCATGAACAGCACAAAGCAGTCTCCTCAACACAGCCTGGCAGTTGCAGGAGACCAAGTCTCTGGTCTGGATAAGTGGGAGGTCTTCAGATGGAGAGATGAGGAACATTGTAGGCAGAGCAAATGGCATGGAGGTGGAAGGCCTGTGCTGCCCTGGGGGCATGTGGCTCACATGTGAACACTTAGGTAGGACACTGCAGCACTATCAAGTCAAGCGTGGCCCTGTGGATCACAGACAAGAGTCTTGATTGGGTACCAGTGAAACTAAAGGTTATCAGGTGTGATCAGACTTGCATTTAGAAATGTCACCCCATGACCCAAGGAAGACCAACTAGAAAAACAGACCAGACTGGAGGCCTGGGAGAACAGGCCAGAAGCAGTGGTAGTAGGCCCAGGTAGAGGGCAAAGGCCGAGTCTGGTGGTAACCATGTGACTTAAAGGGTCCTGAACTGCTGGACTCGGGGTTGGACAAGGAAGAGGTGACTGGCTTATGCTGTCTCTCCAATGTCTCAGCATCACGGACACCAGGAAGCACTTGCTGCATAGGCTCTCATAGGCCAACCCAGGTTTCGATTCCAATCCCCCTATTTTTAGCAGTAGGCCCTTGGGCAAAGTATATACTCTTTCTGTAAAATAGGGACAGAAAAACCTACCATAGGATTAACAGGAAGGTTAAATGACGTGATGGCTAGTGTCCAAAAGTAGATGGCTCATGGTAAGCAGCTGGTAAATGTCATTGAGAATGCCCTTTCTCCCTTTTCCTGATCAGAAGTCACCTTACCACTTTATGCTTTAAATACTAGGGTCTTGGCAAGCACACCTGCTGCCTCCCCATTTTCATTCAGCACATATGCCCTGGGTTGTAAGCTCCAAGAGGACAAGACCCTAGTTTGTCTCTTGGCCATCGGCAGCCCAGGAGTCAACACAGCGCCTGGAACTTCCAAGTTCACTGACTCCATTGAGCTCCTTGAAGGTATCACTCCACATGCCAAGAACAGTGATGAGCCAGACAATGTGTGGCTCGCAGGGAGCTTGTGTGAGTGGAAGAGACAAAAACCCCCACAAGATTTCAGAAAGAGATGAAACTATGAAGTCCAAAGGGTGGCATGTTAGAAAGTGTCAGAGGAAGTGGAGTCCCACTGGGGATAAGGGCAGGTTACATTGGAGCTGTTCCGAGCAGAGGGGTCAGCTGACACACAGGGACCATCTTGAGATTCAGAGCACACTGAATAGGAGGAAGAGCTGCCCAAGTGGAGGTGGGAGAGGCGGAAGGGCTGTATCACAGGTGCCTCTAAGACTGGAAGAGACTGGGTTTGATTCTTGGTAGGGTGAGGAGCCAATGAGAGATCTAAGGAGAGAAATTACTCAATCTGCTTTATACTTTGAAACGGCTCACCCTGGAGCCCAGTTAGGTTATGTCCATGTCCAGATGTGAGGCAAGGGGTGCAGTGGTAGATCTAGAATACAGTGATCACACACCCACCCCCAACCCTGACCCTTGGCAAGACTTCATCCCTTTCCCCACAGCCCTGATCTGGGGAGCAGTCATGTTGCGTGGAGTCCGCCGCATCCACCAGCCCCAGGTCCTCTCGAGGGGAGCCAGGCTTCACTGAGCGTGAACCCGGCTCAGCACAAAACTGGGTGCAGCCATGCTGGGGCTCCCGGGGTGAAGCAATAAACCAGGGAAGAAATGAAACTCTGGGGTCTCATGTCTGAAAGCACAGGATATCAAGAATTAAAGAGAAATGGGGCAAGAGGGAGAGGACACTGGGCAGAATGCAGGTAGTTTTATAGAATGATGACGCCAAATGACAGTATTTATGAAGAATCAGGGCAAACTGTAGCAACCATGTAATTGAAATCCAGGTGTCCATGTGGGCTGGGCGCTCCTGTCTGTGCCCAAGACCAGCCCCACCCCGGAGGAAAGGGCAGGGCCACCTGAAGGGGAAAGCCCCACCGGAGGTGTAGGAAAATCAGGGTGCCAGAGGAAATGTAGAGAAAGCAGTTGGTCCTGGAAAGAACGTAAATAGGCCAAGTAGGAGCTAGGAGCCTCTCTGCCTTCCTGTCCTAGAGCTGACACTCAGAAGCACCTACAGCAAATCAGAATAAGGCCTGGGGTCAGGGAAGAGCAAGAAAGTCTGCCAGTGGGGCCAAGAAGTTTCCACAGAGTCTGTCACAGACCAGTTACCCTCCTACCAGCCAGGCAACGCCGCCCAGTAAAAGGGGAGTTCACAAACTCTGACCTGAGTCAGTTCATGCCCATCCCAACTGTCAACTGCCAAAGCCCTGGACCACGGCCTGAGCTAAGGCCTCAGACCCCTTTCCCAAAATAAGTACCATGGAGCAGCTTCTATACCCCTCTCCAGACTCTACCCCTCAAGTCTACTCTCCTCTCTGTACTCGTGGGATTCTTCAAGAACTTCCCATTGCTCCTGACTCAGGATTCGAGTTCCTGAACTGGTCCCCAACTTCACTAATATGGTCCCCACCAAATCTTTGCTGCTTCTCCTGTGCCCATTCAATGCCTCCATCAACCAAACTTGTCCTGGCCTTTGGACATATGGTTCCTTCTCTCTGGGACATCTTCATGCCCTCTCTCAGCCTCTGGGAATCTTCTAAACAAAAGTCCTCCTCCTTCAGGAAGCCTTCCCAGAGCAACCCTTGGAAGGTTCTCTACCAAATTGCCTAGTCTCATGCTAACCTCCCCAGGCCTGTGGGCTCCTCTCTCCAACAGAAGCAGCTCAGGGACAGCACTCTAGATTTCCCTCTTCCTTGTGCCCAGCCCTGTTAGCCACCAAGGACAAAGATAGAGCAAGAGGGTCCCTGGCATTAAGGAGAGCCAGTATGTTAAGGGAGGCGGCCCCTCTCACAGATGGCCACCACACAGGGCACACTGGGAGGAAATGGTCCACCTATTCTGGGGCTCAGAGGCCTTCGCCTTCTGAAGAAATAGGGATCTGGGCTGGACCTCAAAGGATGTCATGGCAGAGGAGCAGGAAGCACACCCTGGGCAGAGTGAAAAGCAAAGGAAGGAAAAAGAAAAGGTGAAGGGTATACCCTGGTGGTCTAGTGGTCTAGTACACCTGGGAGCAGTCCCATATACATCCCAAGGTCCTGGGTTCAAGACCCGGGGCCAGGGTGAACAACAAATGTAAACAACTAAATAAAAAATAAATAAGTGAAAAAGCTCTTCCTCCTCTTCTTTCTTCCTTCCCTTCCTGTTTTTAAATAAAAAAAGTCTAGTCCAAGTGAGATGCAGGCATCAGGGGGGGCTACACCCTCCCTAGAAGCCTGTGTCCATCCTGTGGGTGACAGAAATCAGGGGCGCTTTGGGAGGTGACTGCTATGGCTGGAGTCGCGCTCTAGAAGGTCAAGTCTCCAACCTCCAGCGTCCTAATAATGACAACCACAAAATACAGACCAGGAACTGCTTCTTGACCGTGAGCGGGCCTTTGCCCATGTCATACCCCCGGGCTGCCACATGAGGGGAGAGGGGAGACCAAAAAGAGGACAAGGTCCAGACTCAATGGTTCTGTACTTCTTGTAGAAGTTTACAGGAGGAGACAGGGGAGCCTCAGTCCCAGAAGGAACACTTTGTTGCAGGGCGGCAGCGGTGCCCAGATGGCGGACTCAGGCCCTCTGGGGATGACACGGCAGGTGGGCAGGCCGCCGTCAGGATGGCTGTTTTCCAGGAGTCATGAGTCGCTCCACCTCCCGCATGAGCCGCAGGCACATCTCTTCCTGCCAGGGCAGAGCCACGCACTGCACGGCCACGGGCAGCCCCACGCTGTTCTTCAGGGCCTGCAGGGACATGGGCATCGGGAAGGGAGGCAGTGAGGGAGGAGACCACCCGGGGTCCAAGAAGCACCCCAGCTGGAGAGGGGCAGCTACGTGGCAGGGCCAGGCAGCAGTCCTTCGGGGGCCTGCGTGAAGAAAGGCGGGGACACTCTCACTTTTTCTTCCACTATAGCTCAAGTTGAGGTGTGGGGGTGAATCCAAGGTAAAGCGGGCAGGGCAGGGATTAGGCCAGGCCATGAGCTTACCTTCTTCAGCGTTCTGTCCCACAAATCCCCAAAGTAGCCCTCGTAATGCTCCATCTGGGCCTCGTCCTCATCAGTCACCCGGGTGACAGTCACCACGCCCGCTGGGAGGTCCAGGCAGTTGTAGAGCATAGTATAGCTGACAGCCCCTGAGACACAGCACAGTGACTAGAGCAGGCCAGGGGCCCCGAATGCCAGCTCTCTGTGCCTCATCTTCCTCTCCGTGAAATGGCCCCCTGCTCCACGGACAGGGAGAGGCTTTCTCTGAGGCCCGGGACTTGAGTGATCAAGCCCAGGGATCCAGAACCGCAGAGCCTTTGCCCATGTGGTTTCTCCCACCTGGAGTGTTGGTCCTAGTCTCTTGGTTTATCTAAATCCCATCCGGACTTCAAACACCACTTTCCAACTTCACACTCTGTAACAAGATCTCTGACTAGAACAGAGCTGAGGACAGAGAGCTCACTCCAGGGTATGCCACATGACTGCCATCTCTCCCTCTGACCTGTAAGACCCCCAAATGGGATTCTGCCCCCAGGGGTGAATCCCTCCCGCAAGACTCCTTTTCTATTTCCCAGCAGCCCCACTGGGCACAGGGCAGGACTCATAGGAGAGAAGGGACATACAGATGGGATGTTGGGGCCATGGTAGGGCAGTGGGCCTCACCTACTGTCCTGCCTGGGGCATTCAAGTTCAGAGCAGGACTCAGCATTGGGGTGAGCAGCACGTCCAGGTCCAGTGCTTTCCACTGGGCAATCACAGACTTGCGGTACATCTGGGGAGGACACCAGCACCCCAGGTGAAGCACTCAGACCCAGCCCATCACACAGACTCTCCAAGGCAGACACTGGCTGGGGTGGCAGTGGCCCCAGCACCTGCCCCCGGACCTGCACTGAACCATGATGAGATGGAGGTCCCCAGGGCACACAAGCACAGCTGTTCTCTGGGTCACTGCTCATTTCCCCTCCCACATGAACTGCAGACACCATTCTTCCTGCTAGGGCAGGCCCACATAGTGCCCAAGGTAAAGAGGCTCCAAAACAGACATCCAACTGACGTGGTCTCCAAGGACAGACATTGGGAAATGAGGTTGAAGAGCAGGGCCCAGTGGGCCAGTCCAGGGAGCAGAAGGGGATGAATCAGTGGGATTAGCAACCCACTGGCAGGTGCCCTGTCCAACTCCCATCCTACCCTGGTCTAGGGCTCTGGCCTCACCTCGATCTCATGCTGCAGCTCCCAGAGCTTCCCAGCCGACCTGGGCAGACAGAGTGAGGTTACCAGCTGTGAGGATCACAGCCATGGGGTTAGCAACATCAGACCCCTTCTGTTCCCCGCTCCCTTCCTGGCCCCTTGAACCTGAGTCTTTGGGCTTTACATGGTCTGTAACTTAGCCCCCTGAGTCACATGGGTATATGCAGACCTCATTCCTCCATGAACCCTCCCAATTCTGTGGGAACTCTGAGAAGGAAGCAGTGCACGGCAGAAGTTCACATCTCTATAGTTCTGCTGAGAAAAATCAGGTTCTAAGAGGGACTTAGGTTGGATCACTTAGTGACTCCACTGCAGACCCTGCACCAGTCCAGGACTCATTCCTTGCTACCCTCAGGATACAGGAGAAGCCGGGTCTATCAAAGGCCCTAAATGTCTGGTGGTGAGAGAAGGAGTAAAATGCACAGAAGTCAGGGCCTGAAAATGGGGACATTTATGCCCTGCATTTCCTGTTCAAGCCACTTGAGGGCAGGTAGGACCAAGGCAGTTCAGGTCAGATCTCTAGCGACAGCATCTGCTACCCTCTCCACTCCCTTCCCCTCTTCCCTTCCAGATCCTTCCTGGTCATTTCTGCCCATGCCCCAACCAGGTCAATCTTCTCCCCTCTAGTTCTCCCATCCCATAATCTTCCTCAGGACCTTGCTCTCCAGCCAGACCCAGACCGTATTAAGTTGTCTCACCAGCATGCTGTCACCCTGCCCGGGCCACTTCCTGCCTCAGAAGCTTCTTCCTTCACTGTTCCCACTGAATCCAGGGCAGGGAAAGGGAGGAGGCAGGCATCTCGGCTTGGCACATTTTCTTACCGAGAATTCATGCTGTTGAGAAAGGCTGTCATCCTTGGGAGCTGCAGAAGGACAGAGCTGGAAGCTCAGCACAGGGCCAAGTGCTGACAACTGTCTTCTTCAGGCCCAAGTCACTTCTACTGCCTCCTCTGCCCCTCCCCCCAGGCCCCAGGCAGGCACACTTGCTGAAGGCTGGCCAAGGGGAGGAGAGGAGTCTGGTGGTGGCTGGAGAGACTGCTCCTGCCCAAACCAGCAGAGGCTCCCTCCCAGCCCACCCAGCCCTTCCCCTACTTGTGTCCTCACCAGAGGCTTCAGCAGGAAAGCCAATGATCCTTTCAGCCACCTGGGAATCTTCAGAATGGAGATCAGGTTCCCCAAGCAGGGGTCTAGAAAATCACCTTCGCTGGGAGACAAAGGGCATGTCCAGACACTCCTTGCCTTACTCTGGCTCACTGCATCCCCTAATCTACACAGAGACTTGGTTTGCAAGCACTTATCTGCCTCCTTTCAAACAAGAGATGTTTCTGCTCATCCTTCAGGTTGGACTGGACTCCACCCATACCCAGTGGCGCCCCCCAGGCAGCACTCCCTGTCTCCCTCACTGGACAACTCAGCTCAGGGCAATAGGGCCTAAGGGCAACATCTCACTGGAAGGGCTGAGACGGAGAGCATCCCCCTATGCATGCCAATGCCAGCCTGGAGGCACATGAGGGACAGCAGTCTAGAGTGGGCCACACTGACACTTGTCTCTAAGGCTGTCCCTGGCTGTAGATATCAGGAAAAATCTCAGGTGACTAATCCCGGGGTCTCACTCCCAAGGCCAGCGTGAGGCCCTTACACTGAAGCCTGGACACATTCAACTTTGGGGGGCGGGGGTGGGGGACAGTCCAATCAGCCCAGGCACATCAGGAGGAGGCACCATCACAGGCCCCCCATCAACCTTTAAGGACTGAAAATGTCCAAGTGGACCCGCTTCTCTAAACATGAACTCTTCAAGGTCCCTTCAGGTGAGTCTGACCCAGACAGTCCTCTTGACCAAGAAGAAAGACTGCGGTCCTGCTCAAAAGTTTATGTTGGAAGAGCCTGGAGCCCCAGCAGGAGTGCCTTGACCCTGCCCTTGTCTTTCAGTCTTTCCCAGACAGGCAACTCCCTGCCACCTTCTTCAGCCCAATAAGCTCAGCTCAGGGCCACACCATGGGTGCTCACTCCAGTCTCCCTGTGCACTGGCACCTTTCCAAAGTCTCCCTGGCAAGGCACCTGAGGGCCCAACTGGTACAGCTGGAGGGAGGGGTGGCAAAGTGCTGCCCCAAATTCTCGACTTTATGTTCAGCTAAGGCTGTCCTCATCTTACTCTAGACTGGCCTGTCCTGGGCGTCACAGCATGCAGCTGCTCTCCCCAGGTCTTCTCACTCATTCCACCATGGACCCCAAAAGCCAACATCACTTACAAGTTCTTTAGGAAGCTGTGGCCACCATCACTGAACAGCCCACCTGCCGACAGAGTCTCCAGAGCATGGGATATGTTGTCTGGCAGAAAGGGAACCAGCTGTAGGGATTGAGGGGTGTAAGATCCCCGAGCCTAGAAACCCTTGGCCCCGAGCCTAGAAACCACTATCCTTATGCTGACCAGGAGGTGCTGATAATGGACTGGACCCACCCTGCCCATACAGTAGCCCTCACTGGGGCCAGAAGTGACCTGATGGGCCCACAAAAACTCTTTGTTTAACATACATCGTAAGAGAAGTCTTGAGCCAGGCACCACCTTGTCTCAGATGAGCAGACTGAATGACTGGTCTACCATCTCAGGGCCCAGGAACCTGTGGACGGCGGTGCACCACTGTTTGTGTTGACACAGCCCTCCCAAGGAGCACTCACATGCTCCCAGTCTGAGCTGAGCTCACCATCAATAGCTTACTCCTATACACCTGACCAGCCTTCTAAAAACTGGGACACCACTCCCATCCCCAATCACAAGACAATCAGAATGTGAGGATGCCAGGAAGCGGGTGGTGGCCATGGGTACCAGGAAGGTTTCCCTGAAGGAGGGGCTCCTGCAGTCATACCGTGTGACCAGCAGCCTCAAGGCTCTGCTTGGTCTCCAACAGGGCCCGGGTCATGGCCGGGCTGGGCCTGGTATAGTTGTCAGTCTCATAGTATCCCACGCGCAAAGGCCGAGAACTTGTGTAGATCTGGGAACAAAACACAGGAGGCAGAGTCAGGTCGGGAGAAGGAAGACTGAGGCGGGCTTCCTAGTGATCAGAGAAGGAACTCAGCCCCAGACACACTGTGAGGCTGAAGCCTGGACCCCCTGAAACCTGACTGTCGGGAGGCTAGTCCTGTCTGTCTCAGACCCTTTCATAAAAAACCTTCACGAGTGGACAGAGCAATTTCCGTTGGTCATATGAGGAAACTGAGGTTTCAGGTCTACACTGGAAGGCAGGCCCAGAGTGGGGCTAGGACTCGGCCCAGGCTGCCCAATGCAGAATGACAATCTAGGTCCCAAACCCAGATTTCTAGTATCAGGAGCCACAGCTGTCTGCTGCCTGTCAAGAAGGCAAGTCTTGGTGCACCCCTGTGGCTAAGGTGCAGGTCATGTAAAGCCTATAGATCCAGGTTCAAGACCCAAGGCCGAGGGTTAAAAAAAGAATGCAAGTCCTGGCTGCCATGATAAATGTTGAGACCTCATCTTCCTCTCAGGAAGGGGTTCCTGAACCACTGGGTTCAGTTAAACATCCACCTCTACTGAGGGGTGGGGAACTTACCCCACCCAGTCCAGATTTCCTGCCTGCCAAAAAAACCCTGGCCCAGCCTCCTGCACAGGGCTCTCGGCCCTTCCACAGTGACCCGGGATGGGTAAGGGCAAGAGGTCTGCAGAGAGAAATGCCCAGCTGCTGAGAAATGGGGTCTTACATGACACAGCTTACTGTCTGCATTGATATGACTGTATCCATCTACTTTGACTACTCCTGAGTACAGCATATATAAAGTATAATTGCTCGTTCTAGAAAAATCTGTCAGCACTTCAACAGAAGCATTAAATGACATTTATATCCCCCAAACTCCTTGACCCCTCATCTCAAACTCCTCACCTCTGTGTCCACCAAACCCTAAACTATTACAGCATAGTCCTTATAAACCCCCCCACTGAAATATATGCTTAAATAAGACTTTCAAAATCTCAACAAATATCTCACCTTCGCTCCCCAACCCCACCCAGTGCTGCTCAGGCTCCACGGAGGCTGTGCTCTCTCACCACAGTCAGAAAGTAATCAACAGTCTCCGATCAACAGACTGTTTTGGTGATATTTTGAGGAGCCAGCATTCGATACGACCCACAGAACCCAGTTTTCCCTGGGCGGGTGTCAGCTCTGCTCTTAGCTGTCCTTAACTCACTCAGCCCACATGCCAAGCATCCCACTGGAGTCTGAGGATCTGAGATGGAGACGCAAATGCTGTAAGAAAGGCTGCTATTGGTGTGACCTGGTGGAGTAGTGGTTACATCAATCACCTCTAAAGGGCAAGACCACATAACCCTGGGTTTGCATCCCGTGTCCAGGAGGAAACAACTAGTATGAACAACTAAATAAAAATAAAATAAAGATGCTTCTACCTCCTCTCCCTTCCTGCCTGTCTGCCCACTTGCCTTCATTCTTGTCTGTACCCTTCCTTTAAATTAAAAAAAGAAAAAAGAAAAAAGAAAAAAAGGATTCCTGTTTGCTGAGGGTCAAACACAGAGGAGGTGCAGTAGTTCTCCCTCAAGGCTGGAAAGCAGGTGCTCAACTCTCATTTCTCCATGGCAATGGCAGCGGCAGAGGCTGGGCCAGAAGGTGGGGCTTTTCCTCAGCAGCCTGCTTGAATGAAAGCCTGAGGCAAGGACACCATCTGGTGGCTGTTTGTGCAGGAGCAGCTTCCCTGGCCTCGCCCCACACTGCCCGCCCTCAAGAAGCGCTCCAGGCTCAGGAGCACCAGTGATGGTTGAACCCATGCCCACCCCAGCTCACCTCTTCCCTGAAGGGCAGCGGGGGCACCGTGGGGTCCAAGCGGAACATGTCCTCACACAGCAGTGCCCGCAGGCACAGGGCCAGGCTCTCCACATCCCGGGCCATGGGGCCAATGGAGAGCTGCACTGTGGGGTGGGGAAGGAAGACAGATCACCTGGCCCCAGGACGGCCTGGGGCTGGGCCTAAGCAAGGAGTGGGCCATGGTCCAGGACTGAGCAGAGACAAGAAGATAGGAAATGAGACCTAGAGCAACTAGGGTGCCAAACATTGGCCCCAGCAGAGTTAGAATCAGAGAAAGATGGAGCGGACCCGTACCCCCTCCTCCAGGCTCCGAGGGAACTGCGGACCTTACCTGCCACCTGTCCCTGGACACAGCTCTTCAGCCCTGTGTTGCTGGATAAGAAACACAAGATGTCAGAAACAAAATGGCCACCCTCTCCCCAACCCCACATGGCAATTTCAAATTCTCGTCACATTGGAAAGTAGGAACCAAGGGCAGTGGAGCTGTGATTCTCCCTCCCAGCAAAACCCCGGCAAAGGAATCCCTGCAGAGTCCAGAGAAGCAAAAGGTTAGGCCAAGGTCACAGGGCAAGAGGCCCAGAAGCAGCTTGCACTCACTTATCTACACCATACCTGAGGCGGTTCCCGGTGGGCTTGAGGCCACAGATGCCACAGAAGGCGGAAGGAAAGCGGATGCTGCCTCCGATGTCAGTGCCTAAACCCAGAGGGGAGCCTCCGGCACTAATGAGGGCCCCCTCACCCCCCGAGGAGCCACCTGGACTCTTGGAGGACTTCCACGGGTTCACAGTCTGGCCGTAGAGGGGATTGCTGCAGTCAAAGCTGGAGGAAGCAGAAGTGGGTCAGCCCATGTCACCCCGACACCCATGTCCCGGCCTCCACCCCAGACCCGACATCCAACCTTAACATGGACTGGGGGACATTGGTGTGCACGAATGGCACAGCGCCCTGCAGCTTCAGCACCTGCACCACCACGCTGTCACACTCGGCTGGCACCCCCTGGTTCACACTCAAGCCCAATGTTGAGTCCTGGCCCTGGAAGGAGGGATGGGCACCAAGAGGGCCATGACCGATGAGACAGCGGCCCCGCAGCACCATCTCAAGGCCAGGCAAGGCACACCATGGCTCCCTCTCATGGCCTCTGCAGCTGACTCTTCTTCCGAGGGCCTGGGGTGACCCAGGACACAGCTGGCTGGCCATGTTGGGGGCAGTGAGGCCTGACTCTAGGCAGGGCATACCTTGTAGCTGAAGCACTCCTTGAGGCTCACAGGGACGCCATAGAGCAGGCCCTGCCTTGGGGCCCGGGACAGCTGAGTCTCACAGTCTGCCAGGTAGTTGGTCACACAGTTGGTCCCTTTGTTCACCTCCCAGGCCTGGGGGTGAGAGAAACGGACACGAGGCAGAGTGAGGCTGGTACAAGTACAGAAATGGTGGTACAAGTACATAACACAAAAGTATAAAAGTTGAACTTGGGAAGAGTAACAAGCAACATGGCCCAGAGTAGGATCACAGAAGATCACCCTGGTGGGGACACTGGGCCCCAAGCTCACCCTGGCTGTCTCCAGCCTTCAACTTCAAGACAGAGAGTACTCCCAGGGTCAGGGCACTCACATGTTCCCCAGAGGGTGCAAAATGGGAGGAGGGTGAGCCTTGATCCCTCCCTTTCCTCCTCCAGCCACATCTCTATCCAGTGAAACAGATGGGAACTAGATGGCGCAGACCCCACCTCAGGTCGCACTGGGAGTCAGCAGAGCAGAGCTGGACCCAGACTCCAGCCACCAGACCCAGCAGAGTCTCCTCTGCCCCAGACCTGGCCCACAATTGCCCCAGTTAAGCCTCCCCTCTCCCAGGAACTCTGAAATCTGGTAATCGAGCTACATGGAGGAGAGGTTGTCAGACCCATCGCAGTAAAGAGGCTGGGAGCTTGACTACAGGGAGCAGGCCATGGGGCCGTCCCGGAGCCCTGACCCCACACTCAGCAGGGCCCAGCAAGAGGGAAAGGCCAGGCACAGAGTGAGATGCAGCTTTTAGGAAATCCTCCTGCCTCTGGAAACACCTGAGGAAAATGGGTGTGGGTCCTGTTGCCAACTTGGGCACATGAAATCTGTCTCCTGGCCACCCAGAGCTTCAGGAAGGTAAGAGGCCAATGTGTCACAGAATTCTCTCCTATGGAGAGAGTCTCTTCTATGGATAATTAGCAAAGGCAAGAACTTTTTCAGGGACATTGACAGGGAAGAGGCAACATCTGTTGAGACCATACCTATCCTCTCAGGGGCTCGTGGTCTTTTCCCCAGGTAGTGTCTCTCTCTGTGGCATCCCCTGCCACCCCACCCCACCCCACCCCACCCCACTGCTTAGTGATACCACACTCTCAAGAAATCACTTACAAGTCACACTCATAAAACATACTTCTTTTTCCTTCATTTCATATTTCTTGAGCACTTATTATAAGAAAAACATAGTGTTCAGCACAAATAAGACAAGCTCTTCCAGAAAAGGCTCATATTTGGCGGGGGAGAAAGAGAAAAAATAAGTCATGTGATGCAATGAGAAATGTGCTGTTAGAAAGTGAACACTGAAGAGGAAAAATGAACTTAGGAGGTAAAGTGGGGCAGGCAGGTTTCCTGGAAGAGCTGACTTCTCTCAGCCCTGAAGACTCACTCGGGGGAGCCTATTGCACTGAGCAAGGAGGAGGAGAAGGGCCCCCAGGTCTAGGGAACCCCACAGGAGCCTGGTGCCATGGAAGCACCAGTAGCTCAGCTCCCAAAGGCCTTGGCCTGAGAAGAACTGGAAATTTGGGCTGAAATTCAGTCTCCTTAAAAACAAGTTCAGTCTCCCTCCCTCCCCCTCCTTCCCTCCCCCTCCTTCCCTCCCCCTCCCTCTCCCTCCCTCCCTCCCTCCCTCTCCCTCTCACACACATCTCTGGCTACTTCCCTCCCTGGCAGCCTCTGGCACTCAGCAGCACTGATTCCAGGCCAGTGCAAGCTCAGTAATCCTTACCTTTCCCACAAAGGTGAAGAGTGCAGCCTCAGGGGAGAGCGCTCCACTCTGTAATTTCTGCACCAGTTGAGACAAGGGCAGGGCCAACAGCGCCTCGGAGTCCAGGTCTGGGTTCTGGGGAAAGAGAGCAGTCTCCTATTCCCCACAGACCCCACCTACCAGCAGCAGACACCTGCGGCTCACACCCTACAGACTCCACACCTACCCAGACGGTAGACTCACTGTCACCTGCCAATCCATGTGAGCTATGCCCACCCACAGCTCTTACACTAGAAACATGGTCCAGCCTGGGCAGGCCCTGGCCACCTCCAGCCAATGCAGATATCTCTCTTCTAGAAGATTGTTGGATGTGGTGCCCAAGGAGATGCCATGCCCAGGCTGACTATTAAACCATTAGAAACCACCCTCACTAATGGCTGCCTGCTAACACCATGAGCTCTATGTTTTAATTAACTTTCACTTCCATTTCCATTGCAGAGACAGAGAAACTGAGGCTCAAATCACAGTAAGTGGAAAGAAGCGATGAACAGTGTTCTGAAGCCAACAGGACTGACTCAGATGAGATGAGCAGGCTCCTGAGGAGGCAACATTTCAGCGGTGATTTGAGAAGGGGCCAGCTGTAGGGAAAGACTAAGGCTCCTTGGGGTTCTTCCGGGCACCTCTCCTTCCCTCTCTTCCATTCCCTTTGGTGGCTCCACTCCAGACTCTGGATCAAGCCTGATCCTCTACCAGCCAGACTCAGGTTGCTATGTTCCATGTTAAAGTGGAAACAGAAGACAAACCGCTCCTTCTTTTCCCTCCCAGCACAGCCAGTCAGTCACCAAGTTCCCCAAACAGCTCACTGGTGCTGATCCTTTCTCCCTGGATCAGACTAGGCCAGGTAGTGCAAAACCCAAGCAGGCCTTATCTCTCCCCTTCAGATCCCAGTAACACCACAAGCTCCGGAGCATGTTCCAGAAGTTGTCCTGGTCCTGTCAGGCTCCGCTGAACCCCTCAGTGCACCACTGCCCATTTACACCCACCACACCACCAGAGCTGAGTGCCATCCACACACCGCCCCCACAGCCTTTGTACCCCAGCCTCAGCATCAGGCACACTCCACCCCTCCCCTCAGTTTGTTAAACCAATATTCTCATTCCCATTTGGGTTTCTTTATACACACACACACACACACATTACAGGAACTGCAAGGAAGAAAAAAATAGATCCCTGATCTCTTCCCACACACACCAGATAATCCCCGGTGATATTTTTCTAAAGGTATATAAAATAAAAAGTGAACAGGCACACCATGGTGGCTCAAGTGTTAAGCCTGTGCCTGGGCAGCAATCCACATACAGCCCAAGGACCCGGGTTCGAGGCCCAGGATGGGGTGGGGGTGTGGAGAAGACGGGACACAATTAAAACCACTAAATAAGTAAACGGTTCTTCCTTCTCTCTTCCTTCCTGCCTGTTCCCTGCCTGACTGCCTCTTAAAAACAAACAGGTATGGGTGTGCCCTGGTGGTCTGATGGTCTAGTACACCTGGGAGCAGTCCTACATACCTCCTAAGGTCCCTGGTTCAAGAACTGGGGCCTGAGGAAACAACCAATGCGAATAACTAAAAATAAAGGGCTTCCTCCTACTCTCGCTTCCTGCCTGACTGCCAACTCACCTTCATTTCCTGCCTGCATCTTTCCTTTAAATAAAAACAAAACAAACAGATACGCCCTGATGGAGTAGCAGTTAGGTCAATCACCTCCAGAGGAGCGCAGGCCACATACTGCTGGGTTTGAGTCTGGTCCCTGGGGAAACAGTAACCAACTAAATAAAGATAAAATGTCTTCTCTCTGGCACCACCCTGCCCAGTCCTCCTGAAAAGGAAACAATGGTTAACAGTTTCTGATGAAATGTTATGGGGAAAAAATATTTACGAAAAATCTGCAGTGGGCTGCAGCAGGGCTCGGACGTCTTCTTTTTCCCATCCGCCCATATGGCCTTCAGGACTTGGCCTTGTCTAGAGTTTCCCTGGACCTATGCCATGCCCAGACTTTGCTCTGAGCATGAACATAGAGGAGAAGCCCTTCTGGATTTTTCTCTCAAGTCATTTGCTCATGAGCTAGTGTTCTGTCCACTCCAAGAAAAAAGTGTTTCCTACTCAGAATGAAAAAAAAGAAAAAAGTACACAATGTATGTAACTGCTTATAGATTCTGTTTCGTAGAAAGGAATCAAACTATACACACAGTACTGCACCTTGACTTTCCCACCTCACAATGAAAAGAACAAGATCTCCCCCCCAATTACATAAATATGTGCTCACTGTATTTAAAAAAAAAAAAAAAAAGGTATGGGGTATGAGAAAGAGAAAAAAATCACAAGAGCTCACCAGCCTGGTCACTGCCTATTCCCAGCTCGACACCAAATGCCCTGAAAGTCAGAGGGACACTAGCTGCTGGCAAGTACTGCTCTATGCTCAGTGCAGATGCTCATTACTTGCTGTGTTCCTGTGTTGACAGTCGATGGCACTGCTGATAACAGCTATTTTTCAGCCTACAACTAGTTATCGGGGAGCTGAGTTTTCGCTTTCACAAGATACCAAAGTTTGTCTGCCCCCAGGAGACCACTCTGTGAACACGTGGAGGGGGTTAAACTGGTATGGAGAAGAAGGGAAGTGCACAGAGAAACTCTAAGTGTGAGGCTTCCCTGAAGGCAGATTTTCCTTCAAGGGAGGGAGACGATACTCTGTGATCACTGCCCTTCCCCCATCATATTTTTTCTCCTCTAGAACCACCGACTGTTCTAATTTCAGGTATCCTGGATGAACCTTCATTTCTTTTGTTTGCCCTCATTTTTATCACTCTTGTTCTATGTCAGGATATCTCTTCTATTTGGTCATATAGGTTACTTACTGGCCTCATCAATAACCACACTATCCTTCAACTCATCTACCGAATCATTTTGTAAAGTCAGGTTCAAGGTGGGCTAGAGGTCAGGAGACAGAACTACAGGTCAGAGCCAGCTGAAGGAAGTGGTATTTCTAAGACCAATAGGGTTATTTTGTGTTAACCACTCCAGTCCCTGGTCTCAAACCCAGGCTCACAGACTATGTGGCCTGCACCTTAGCAGCCTGAGCCATATGGGCACACCCCAGGTCCCTGAGGCTTTTACGTAAGGGACTGTAAGACTTGTGGAGGAAAGACATTCAGGGCAGAACTACAAGTGCACAGGCACGGAAGCACGAAGAGGTGTTCTGTGATTTCTCTGCCAGTCATGACATTCTATGAACAGTGGCCCCTCTCCTCAGTGTAGAAAAGACAGCAAAACTCACCCAGGAGGCAAGACTGGAAAAAAGGGACAAAGGGTTGTTCCAGGTTAAGCCTCATAGATCCCAGAGAGTGACCTGAAACACGGTCGAAAGACAGGTAAACCATTTGGTGATGATTCCCCCACTCTGCAGCAGTACTTAGGGTTTTTCTGTTTTGTTTTTTAAGAAATGGTGCAGGCAAGAATTAAGGTGAATAGGCAAGGCAGGTAGGTAAGAACAGAAAGGAGAAAGTAGCACTTTATTTTTATGTAGTTGTTCACATTGGTTGTCTTCCCTCAGACCTGGCACTTGAACCCAGGTCCTTGGGATGTAAGTGGACTGTGCTCCTTCAGAGGTGGCTGACCTAACTCCACCAGGGTGCACCTCCCAAGTAGCTTCGTCCAGAGTCTTCCAGGGAGATGCTGTACTAAAACCTGCTGTATTCTGTCAGCCTCTCCAGGGCCCTGCATATCTCAAGAGCTTCTTGCTATTGTTGGGGCTCGAGGCAGATTACACAAAAAAAATGTGTCAAAGTAGCATATTTATTACTTTGAATTAAAGTTCAGAAATAGGATGCAGCCCTGTGGCTCAGGTGCCTAAGGCTGGTAAGATGCAGGCCATGTAAAGCCTAAGAACCCAGGTTCAAGACGGGGACGGGTGAGGGAGTTGAGAAACAGTGTCAGGAAATAAATCTCTCAATGGAAGTCATCCACCATACAACAGGAAGTAGAGAGACAGCCTTTACTAGAAAATTCAGAGCCTAGAAGGCTATGAAATCCAACTCTACATATTCTTTTTTTTTTTTTTTCTTCTTTTTTTTTTTTTTAATAGGAAAGGTGTAGGCAAGAATGAAGGTGAGTAGGCAGGCAGGAAGAAAGAGGAAGAAGCAACATCTTTATTTTATTTAGTTGTTCACTCTGGTTGCTTTCCTCCCAGGCCAGGACTCAAACCCCGAGGTATGCGGCTTGCTCCTTTGGAGGCAACAGAACTAGATGCTGATCCTCCAGGGCACAACAGATGAAGCCTTTTGTTAGCAGAGAAGACTGAGTCTTTGTCCTACCAGTTTGTACAAATGTATCATTTTTCCAAAAAGCACATAAACCTCATGCATTGATCATTCCACAGGTTCCATATTCATACAGAACCTCCTATATACAAAATTAAACTTGTCTTTTTTTCCTGTTAATCTATATTGTATTAATTTAATTATTTTTCATTTGAAAGGACCTAGAAGGGTAGAAGAAAATGTTTCCTCCCCAAAATTATTCAGAGCTGGACTGAGAAAGCCCCAGAAGAAAAGCTGCTGAGATATGTCATCTAGTGATTGAGGAGCCAAGCAAAAGAGCACTTAATGAACAATTAAATAAATACGTGCTTCCTCCTCTTCCTTCCTTCCTGCCTGCCAGCCTGCCCACCCACCTGCCTTCATTCCTACCCGCTTCCTCCCTCTATTTAAAAAAAAAAAAAAAAGAAGGCAACTTAATGGTGAGGAGAAAGGAGCTGTCCCGATGCTAGGGCAGAGCTCAGCTGAAATGCAAAGCTGTCGGCATCAAGACCACACCCCTTCACTGATTGCTCAAAATAGCAGACTCTGAGGATCCCGAGACAGAACTCCTTCCCTTCAATCTTTTGGAAAATCAAGAGATAATTCCCAGTCTCCTCCTCCTGGAAAAGCCAAGCTTTGGTGCTCTTCCTCCAGGCTATCTTGCCTCAGGAAGGTTGGGTAAACAGCTTTTGTATTTCAGAGCCAAAACTTCAGCTATGGAAGGGTTAAAAATAATGGTTGCTCCAAAGGAAAACACGTAGAAGCTGATGCTTTGAATTGAAGTGAGGGAAGACACCCTTCTACCATCCCACAGCTCTCCCAGCTACATGGGTTCCTCGCCAGTAGGAGGGAAGTCTGTAGGCAGGAACTGTAGGTGGATTCCTGCAGCTGCCCCCATGTAGCTCTGGGAACTAGCAGAACTCAGCTGACTGCACAGAAGGACTTGGGGTCTCAGGAACAACCGAGGGTCTCCAAGGCTGATCTGCGGGGTCATTACAAGGATCAGGAATCAGGGCACCTCTGGAGCTTAACCAGAGAAGGAGGCCCAAGTCGGGTAAGGGATCAATTAGATTGAACCCCGGGATCTCCCAATATGAGAAGAGGGAACCCTCAGAATTAAAGGTGGACTTGTCAGCCATCTCGATGAGTGAAAGCTGAAACCAGATACATTTTAATTTCAATAAATAAATGAACATGGCATCCTAGTTGATCAAAACGTCACTGCAATCAAAGCTCTACCTCGGGCCTGGCACCCAAAGCCGGGGCTCCCTTCCTGGTATCTTCCTGGCTCTTCTCCACTAGAATAAGCCTGGATCGTCGTGCTGGGCATCCAGGTTCCAGTTCTAATTCAACACAAAAATTACTTATTGCAATGAGGTATCTGCTAAATGCAATCTTCTGTGTGACTCCCTACAGGTCTCCCACCTAGGCACACCTTCCTGAATCCTGTTATCCTTTCACCTGGAATGTCTTCCCACCTGTCAGATCCAAATCCTATCACATACCCCTAGAAACCTCAGGGCAATCTTTCCTCTCATCACACTTGAGAAACTACCAGAGTTCAGCATTTTGACTTCTAATTGGATTCAGTGTCTTATACACCTGGACGGAAAAACCCCTCTTCCAAGACCCCTCTGTTGCCCCCATACACACAGATCAAGAGGAGAAAAGCTTGCGGACAGAACACCCAGGGAAGGCCTGGAAGGGGCTTGTCCGGGCTTAGCACACCCCAGAGTGGGCAGCAGGGACTGGAGAGTCTTCTATTCCAGTCTGCCCTGCCAAAATCCCTGTCCTTTCTGGCTCCCTTTTAGGATTCTTGTTTACCAATTAATGAGTTTGAGATGACCGTAGGTGCTCCCGAGTTCCTCCACCACCTGGTGTCCAAAGTCCTAAACTCAAGCATCCAATCGGTTCTTATGCTTTCATTTATCGTTCAATGACCTTAAGATTATTGAGCACAAAGCAGAACTCCTCTCTTACCCCGCGAAGTGATGGCCTTCCACCCATTTCATTTCCCTTCCTCCCCTTGGCCCCACCTGGCTCATAAGGAGCAAGAAAAGCATTAGGGCAAGAAGGGCTCCCGAAAAGTTACAGATCTGTGCTGCCCACCCACCTGAGCTGCCCGCTACCTGAGATGCCCTCCACCTGAGATGCCCTCCACCCGCCTCTCCGATACAAAGTGCTGCGCGGGATTGGGGGTCCCTCCATACCCCTTCACCCGCCTCCCGCCACCCCGGCGCCCGGCGGTCACCTGAAGCCGGAAGCGCTGCGCCGCCTTGTCCATGGTGTCCAGGGCTGCTAGCTGCCTCTGTCGCGCCCGGGTCGCCGCGCTCCGTGCCGCCCGGCGACTGGACCAGCGCAGGACCACGGCTGCCACCATGAAGCAGCAGGCTAAGGCAGCTCCGGAGGCTCCGGAGAGCGCGGGCCACAGAACGTCGGGCACCATGATGTCCCGCCGCCTACCGCCGCAGAGAGCGACTGCTGAAGCATCTGCACGCACCGACTCAGCCGCAAAACCCGGCCTGGACCTGCCGGGACGCAGCGCTCTGCGGCGCGGGAGGGGCCGGAGGAGCGGGAGGAGCGCGGCGCCGCGGAGAGCGTCGTTGCCCGGCAGCGGGCGCCAATGTCAAGGTCAAGCCCCTCAGCCTGGCTTGGGTCGCCCTGGATATCCTCAGCCCTGGCTTAGGCAGAGCCTGTGGACCCCACACGCGCTTCGCCTGGGTCTCCTCGGAAGCACGAGGGTTAGCAAGGTTACAGGGTCTGGGCGCCGCCCGGCCTGCACTCTGCTCACCCCACCCACGGGAAAGGCGGCCCAGAGGACCAGGAGCAGCGACAGGCTGGGTTCAAGGGCCTGATTATCCCCGCAGTTTAACGGCATCTTTCCTGGAGAACCTGGAGTTGAAATTGTGGATTACAGGGCCCCCACCCCTCGCCTGCTTCTTCCCTAAACCCGGGACCCGGTATCTCTTGCCCTGGGTTCTTCATGCTCTTTATCTCATTAGCTTTATCAAGTCTGTCCTCCCAACAGACCGAGGAGGAAGGCATTTTTATTATCCTCATCTTAGTTGAGGTAGCTGAGGACTAGAGAGATTAAATGACTTCTGTAGTTTGCCCGGATGCCTGAGTGGGGATTCAAATTCGGGTCTAAGCCTAAACCATTGCTCTAAAGCATCAAGCAGTATTAACTTCCTGCCCCCAAAGTGAGACTGTGGGGTGGGGTATAGGGCAGTGACTTGTGACTGGAAACACTGCTAAAACACTGCAGTCACTCCAGTTCTGACTTGACCTCTCTGAATCTGAGCCTTTACCTGCAGAAGGCGGATGGTTCTATGCCTACCTCAAAGGATTATTAGGAAGAATCTGTGAGGTCCTTTACCTGGGATAGAGTAGGTTCACCACACATGTTTATCGCCTGAGGGAAAAAGCCCACCTATGGAGTGCCTTGGTGGTTACTGGAACAATCTGGCCCTGAAGACCTTGAGAATCACTACCAGAATCTTAAATATATTAGGGAGAAATTCAAGACCTGTGTCTCTTTGGTCTGGGTTCGGTGCCACTGAGTTCCCACTCAGTACTGAGGGCCTTTTGTAATTTTCAAATTCCTAGACTTCAGTCCCTGGAAAAGGGGTTGATAGCTGCAAGGTGATGACGAGTCCAATCTAAAGTTTATCCTGCAAGGCCACCTGCCCCATCGCCTGATCAGATCAAGCCTTTGATTTGTCCTTCATTTTCTGGGTGACCTTGGGTAAACTCAGTTTTCCTTTTTTTGTAAAATGAGCATACTTCCAGACTCCCTTCTCCCTCTCAAGGAGGAGAAAATAAGGTTATAGTTGGGGAAACTGGCCATTCCTGAAGCTTAATCACCAAGTTTGTTACCTGCCATGGATTGGGCCAGCATTTTTTTTTTTTTAAGCGTTTACTTAGGATTGTATTAGGACTATAGCCCCAGAGACACAAGCTCAAGAAATCTTCAATTGAGCTCCAAGTTACCTAGCTGGTGTATGGGCCTATGTTCACACAGAGAAAGTGTGATAGTTCTCAATCTGGTAGGCTGTGCATATTAGGGCTAGATTAGGGCTAGAAGCTCTAATTGGTGACCCAGTTTGCAAATTAGTTGAGTTCCCATTGGTACTATAACATGCACATCGGGGGGGGCAGTGGGGCGGGGGGAGTCAGCTGCGCAATGATTGACATCAGTTCTGCATGCCTAGTACCTGCCTGACTTTGTTTCAGCTCCTTCCCAGAGGTGGCTGAGTCCTGAATACCTGGGTGTGCCTGGGGCACAACAACTCTTAGCTCTGCTTTAGTTACCTAGACTCAAAAGACGCCAAAATAGTACTTCTTGTCATTTCTCCTTCTGATAGAAATATTTTCTCTGCAAAGCACTGATGATCAACTGGAAAAGTTCTGTGTTACTGAGATGGACATAGCCAGGGTAAGGGCTAAAAAAGAATACCCTAAGTCTCTCAGAAGTGGTCTCTTGCCCCACTCTGACTCAAAGAAGCCAAGGAAAATGGAGACAACCCACAGGCAAAAAGTTCTTATAACCCTTATGCTCTTTCCTTAATTAAAGATGCTATCTGCTACCCCCTGGGCCTCCACCCTCCCCCTAATCCAGAGTAGTCTTTTGTTCTCTTATCCCCAAAAGGTAGTTTATCTGTAAATAGTCCTCATAAGAAATGTATCTCCTAGCTGCAGTGGTGACACCCTCCTCTCTACCCCATCCCAGATCCCCTTTCCCCCCCTCAGCACAGGCCTGCCCCAGCTAGCTCTGAATTTATTTAGTGCCATGTAAATTCTCCATATGTATGTTAATATTTTTGAGTTTTTAAAAAAACTGGTGGAGGATGTGGTGTGAAATATCGATTGAGATATAGCATCAATATTCAAAAATGAATGTAGCATTGTGAACAAAAGATTGAATAAATGTCAATAATTAAAAAAAATAAAATAAATTTTTAAAATGCTCTTTTTTTTTTAAAGAAAAGGTACAGGCAGAAATGAAGGTAAACGGAGGCAGAGAGGAAGAGAGAGATGAAAGAAGACCTTGGGACATATGTGGACTGGGCTCAGTTGCTGTATGCCACCAGGGCATGCCATGGACTTTTCTCACAAATCCCACCTAATGTTCCTTTGTTGCTTCATCCAGCCTGTGAAGAACTCGGAGAAATGGGGAAACTTTTCCTCTGACCCCCACACCAGAAACTGGAGAACTCCCATATACCTCCCCTAGGATGTCTCTCATGAGTGGGAAATTCAAAGATTGGTTCAGTGATGATGAGAGTCCAGTTTTAGGCCACGTTTGGGTAAGAAGGAGGTGTTGACATCAATGCCCCAGAATTGATGCGTTAATTTAGAAACTCCATTAACTGTATTAACTTGTGCTTGTTTGCTGTAATAGTTTCTGTAAGGTAGTAGCTGCCTGGGAGTAAATTAAACAGAATTTAATTTACAAAAAAAAAAAAAAAAACCCAAAACACAAAAAACAAAAATCTGGAGATCTGAGTAGTGCCTGGAGGCCCATGTAGCAAGTCCTAGACTGAGTCTAGTGTTCAAGTCACAGTCAGCAATGAACAGCCCAAGGCTCATCAAGGATAGGTGGAGTAAGACAAAAGGACTGAAAGTTGTCACTTTCCAATCAAACATGAGAAATGGAAGGTTTTGCTGTCTGAAGCAAGACCAGAGGCTGTTTAACTCCCCTCCTGTTTACTGAACTGAAGGACTCCATCCCCACCGCTCCACACTGGCCTAACCTTCCAGCCCATCCATTGACTCCCTACCCCTAAATCGACAGCTCAGCCAGGTAGCCTCGTCAGAATTCCACCTCTAGCCCCCTCCTGCTAGTCAGAAACTAAGCCCTTAAAAGCCCCTCTCACACAGATTCCCTCAGATTTCTCCTTCTGCCTCTTCTCAGAAAGGAGCTTTTCCCGGCCTGCACAGGACAATAAAGTCATGCCCCAGAGTATATCAACTCCCTTGTCTGGGTCTCTTTCATTGTAGGTCTATCAGGTGACCAATTCATTCCACTCAGAGAGAATCCCAAGGCGCTACCTTCTGACATCCTGTGGCTTAATTCAATACATATCCACTGCCACCTACTACTACTATAGGATGGGACCCTTGCTGAGTTGGGGAAACTGAGGCAAGTACAGATCTCTAATCTGGCCTTGTGGAGATGAAGGTAGGTTTGGGAAGGAAAAACCATTCATAGACCAAGAAACAATCAACGACGATCATTGCTTTGGTGGAAATGCAGAGATCATGCCAAATGAACCCAAAGAGTCTTGGATGCTGGGCACTTGGGCTATCCCCAGGGAAGCCAGATTACACAGCGGTTTAAAGCTTGGTTCTGGAGCTAGAATGTCTGATATTTTATCCTTGTTGAGTGACACGCCTGTTTCTACCTGTAGAATGAGGATTATAATACCCGCCTAATTCTCTAATGTAGAACAGGGCCTAGCATATAGCAAGTAATGTATGCATGTGAATCATTATATTATTTATGGTTATTAGAAAAACAGAGAGCTACAGAAAAGGGGTTTTCTGGCCTGAGAAGCCCCAAATCAGGAATCAGACCAGCTGAGTTCAAATTCTGTCACTTACTTACTGTATAATCTTAACTAAACCACTTTAATCTTTTTGCCTCAGTTTCCTTAGGCTCAGGGCACCAAGGTGTGGTGTCAGCCTGAAAACTCAGTGGAGATGCTTGATGACAGCACATGGCAAGTTCATTAGGAAAAGCACAGCAAGACAGAGTGATTTTCAAAATACTTTCAGGTCTTTGACCTCAGTTATCTAAGTCCCCTACTACTGCAGGGACCCCCCTAAGACCCCTTTCCTCTCCTCTGAGTAGGTGAGAGTTTGTCGCCTCTTAAATGATACCAATGCCCCACTACTCTCTCTATCTGTGCTCTTTGCAAACACCTTTGTAGCCCCTCTAGAGTGTGGAGTCTGTTTCCTCCCTGCCCTAGTGAATCTGGCCTGACCTTTGTGACTTGCTTAATTAATAGAATGTATTGCTAGGATTGTGCTAATTCTCAGCCTCGGGTTATTTTTTTCTCTCTGGGAACATTGACTGCTTCAAGAACAAGTCCAAGCTAACCCACCAGAGAATGGGTCCATGTGGAATAGTCGTTCCTGTTCAGGTCCTCACACAGGTGAGGGAGGCTGGCCAGGATAGGTAGATCCACCAGACTGCTGACAAATTAGTGAACCTAGCCAGGTCCATCTTTGCTCAGCTGAACCACCAGCCAACTGGTAGACTCAGAGAATAGTGGCGGTTTAGACCATGAATTTTGGGGCCCGTTTTTTTACAGAGTAATTACTGACTGATATGCCTCCCAATCCCCATTGCTCAGATGATTAACTGAGACTGACAACTAGTGACTTGTTCAATGTTGTGCAGTCACTGGATTGGGGTGGGGAAACCTGCGAGTCAAACCAGGATTTTTGAGACTCAAAATCATTGAGTACCTCTATAACATGGATGCCAACAGCTAGACTTTAGAACTGTTATTAAAAGTTCCTAATCATTAAGTAGGAAACACACTAAGCGCACCACATCTTAAATCTGTTTTCCTCTATTTTCATCCATGCCCTCTTTGGATATACATGACATGCTATGTTATCTGCCTCTTAATACTTATTTGAAACTGTGGGGTAAGTTTCTTTACCATTATGTACATTATGAGTCTCCACATCTGTAAAATGGGGATATTGTATCACCCCACTGGTTATAAGAATTAAATGAGTGTTTCAAATGGTACTTGACATACAGCAAGGGCTATGTCAGACGAAATAATGTGACTGAAAATGAGCCACAGCACTAGCAATTTTATGGGTGAAACATTTTTTATTTTGATCCTGAGAGCTACATATTTTCCTCTTGGATCTGGTGACATAAGTATGAGAGTTGAGTCAGCTCGTGTGTCATAAGCTCTTCTATCCAAGATGGTATGGGAATGTCTCGTGGGTGGCAAAGCAGTTTCGAAAGTCAGACATGCAGAAAAGCACATGCCTTGCTTCTTCAGAAGCACTGATGGGACATTATTACACATTTCCCTCCTATTTCACAGAGTGTATATTCGCGATAGGTTTAGTGTAAATCAAATCCTAACATAAATCTATGTAATTTAAAGAACTTGTCTGGAGAATCATTCCATAAAGTGAAGGTGACTTTTGAAAAGCAAGTCAAGCATCAAAATTTTAACTAGAGAGGTACTGAACTTCTTTGTGTCGAGAACAAATCTGCCTGCCCAGGGTTTCCTCAGAGGGCTCTGGCCCTCTCCTTCCAGGAACCCCGCCCCAGGTTCAGCACTGCTTGCCACTGACCCTCAACACAACTCCAAGAGGTCGCTTGCCAACTCTAGCTTGACTTCTTGCCTCGACTCTCCAGCTTTGGGAACTTTGTGAATCCTGGCTCTACCAAAGTGAATACCTTTGAAATCAGAACATGCAGGGCTGTTCTCTGTGTAACGCTGATGCCACTAGAATGACAGTCTAGATGTTCAGCTACAAGCTCTCTGGCGTCTGCCCTCGCTGGCAACAATGTGCTTCCAACTTCCTTCACCGGCAGGGGCTGTTAAGAGAGATATACTTGCTGTTGCAGCAACACCCATGTTTGAGTCACTGAGTCGGGTGAACATGTGTCTAAGGTTCAAACTCAGTATCTTAGGACTCTGGCAGGCTGTTAGAATGAGCACGTCAGGCTTGTTCCCAGGGAACAGAATTGAAGGGAGGGGGCCGCGAAGGATCGAGAAAGATAAAGAAAGAAAAAGACCAAAACAGAAAGAAAGAGGGGTGAGGGGGTGAACAATTCTGGGGAACTGTCACCTGCCGCAGTCCAGCCGCAGCAGGATCCAGGGGGTCCCGAAGGTGGGTAAGGCGTCGGCGAGTGGGAGACAAAGAGACTCAGACTCGGAGGCAGAGTGAATCTTTGTTCCATCTTTATTACAAGCAAGCAGGTTTTTGATACTTTCTTTTTGCAGCTTTTAGTCTTAAGATTACGTAAACCGAAAGCACAGACCCGCATAGTGTTTTTGTTTCTTAAGTAAATGCGTTACCTGCCCTTTTGATAGGATCTTGCTTCAGGCAAGGTGTGAGACAAAAGAGAATTCTACAGACTTGTGAAAGGTTAGAAAGTTATTATCAAATTCCTAAATGCATACCAAGCTTAATTGAATCTGGCAGGCCCTTTTGAAATCTAGCAAGTTCTTGTTGCCCAGTTTTTGTGTTGGTCCTATTTTTATGAACCTTTATAAGTTGTTCTAATAGTTTTACTTTTTTGTCCCCTATTGTGCATTCTGATTCCATTTTCGTCATAGGCACCTGTACATGGTAAGGGGGGAGCAGGCAGTCATCCTGCATTAGTTTTTTCTCTTGGTGGGTACCATAATTTTAAGCTATTGTAAGGTGAGGACAATGCTGTGGGAAGGGATCGGAATAGTTTTTCTTTGTTTTTAGATATAATTTACATCATTAATGGGCCAACTGTGTAAATGAATGGAGGCTGAAATAATTTCCCTTGCTATAGTTGATTTACTATATCTCCCATAGAGGCAGTTGGGGATATGTTCTGAGTCAATTTCTTGGGTAATTTATAAGTATATTGTTAGCCTTGCATAGAGGCAATGTCATAGGTGAGTTTAGTTTTTTTAGCATCATTTTGCCTTGTTGCAATAGTCCCATTTTTCAGAGAAATTCCCAATCCTTCTCCCAGTAGGGAAATTGTTATTTTCATTATTATTTAAAATTAATTCTGCATATATGAATAAGCCAATACAGCAAATCATGATTCCACAAATCATGATTCCCAGGAAAGCTCGGTTAGAGGCACCACGTCCTGTTCCATGAAGAAGTTCTCTTTGAAACCCCTTTTCTTTTCGGCTATTGACTTTGTTATTTAGCCAGGTTGGACATGGACGTGGCAGTCACCCCAAGTCACTGACTCCCTAGGCAAGGAGTCACTGTGGGGAAGTGCTCCAGATGGGGAGCTTTACTGAGCGCAACACCGTGTCCCCAGCCAGACCAGAGTGTTCCCCATTTTGGCCATCATGCACCACAACAAGCAGGCCCGAGAGAATGCAAAGGAGGAGATGAAGTGAATTCTGGGGCCGCAGGAGGCTCACTTGAAGACAAGGACTTTTGTGGTGGGTGAACACTGGTGGGTGACTCTGGCTGACGTCACAGCTGTCTGCATCCTGTTGTGGCTCTGTACACAGGTTCTGGAGGCTTCTTTCTGCCAGATCTTTCCACTGCCAGACACGGTTTCCTCACCTGCATTAATCAGCCCCAGTTGCAGGCTGTCCTGACACTGTGTGAGATGGCCCAGCCTGATGCTAAAAAGTTTGCCAAGAGTCAGACTGAAAAGGACACCTCCCCGGAGAGAGAAGGGCTTTCGGGAAGAGAAGCAGAAACCCCAGGCTGAGAAGAAAAGGGAGAAAAAGGCAGCTACCCCTGTTCCTGGGGAGGAGATGGATGCATGCGAGCAGGTACTGGCTGCCAAAACGAAGGTCAAAGACCTCTTTGCTCACCTGCCCAAGAGTCCCTTTGTGTTGAATGAATTTAAATGCAGGTACTCCATTGAAGACATACTCTCACTGGTACTGTTGTATTTTGGGGTGCACTTTGATAAGGATGGCTGGTCCCTCTGGTACTTCAAGTACTGCTTCCCTGAAGAGCTCACCCAGACCTTCATGAGAGGCAAGCTCATCACTGAAATGTCCCAGTGACTGGACAAGCTGAGGAAGAATGCCTTTGCCAGTGTCATCCTCTTTGGAATCAACAACAGTAGCTCCATTTCTGGAATCCAGGTCTTCTGAGGCCAAGAGCTTGCTTTCCACTAAGTCCACATTGGCAGGTAGACTCCAAGTCATATACATGGTGGAAACTGGATCCGGGCAGCGGGGAGACCCAGATGCTGGCCCAAGAGAACTTTTCCTGGGAGGGAACCTTCCAGCTTGTGGGCAAAGCCTTCAGTCAGGGCAAGATCTTCACCTCTTGACAAGATGCACACCACTTGCCATCACCTAGCTGCCTGCACTTGCCCTTCAGGGAGGAAACTGAACATTGAGAGAGAGAAAACAAAAGATTCATTCACGGCACCCTGGAAGAGTAGCAGTTTGGTTAGCCACCCACACCAGCGCAGCCCACATACATCCGAAGGACTGGGGTTCACATCCTGGTTCCAGGGTGAATAACCAATGTAAATAATTAAATAAAATATAAAATCCTTCTTCCTCCTCTCCCTTCCTGCCTTCTTCCCTTTATTCTTGCCTGCACCTTTCCTTTAAAAAACAAAAGCAATCTATTTATTCCTAACATTGAATAATATTTTTTTGTATTCCATGATATGTATAGACCCCAATCTGTTTATCTCTTCACCTGTTGATGAGCATTTGAGCTACTTCCAGTTTGGAGGCATTATAAATAAAGCTGCTATGAACATATATTATGCATATATGTAACTTTTCAAGAAAACCAAACTATTTATATAAATGAGCTTTATTACTCATCTAAGGACAAGCAAAGATCATATATTTGAGGAAAACTAATAACATGAATGATAAGGACTATGCTGTACAAATGAAACTACTATCCCACAGGAAAATAAAGATTATTTAACAAAAGAAAGAGTATTTGTGTGTGTAAGTGTGTATGTATAAAAATTTTTAACAATCTGATTAGAGAAATTTGAAAAGACTATAGAATCTGAGATATTTCACGATAAGTTAAAAACATTGCAAGCATAAAACATCAGGTGTCTATGGAAAAACAGCAATGAGAGAATAAGGAAAACTTCCTAGAAATTAAATATATGGGAATTGCTAAATAAATTAATTCAATGGACAAACGCAATAAAAGACATGAATAGGACAACAAGCCAAGCTGGTGGTATGGGTGACAAAAACAAGAAAATCTCCTAGACTGATGAACAAAAAAGATGGAAACAGGAAACAAGGAAAAATTTTAAAGTCACGGAAAACTGATCCAAGAGTTCAACATCCATCTAGTGGCATTTCGAAAGCCAGGGATAGAGACAAAGAAGAGGAAAAAGTAGTAGAAGAAAACTGTTCCACTTTAAGGATGAAAAATAGCTAACATTGCTTACTTATGCTGATGCCTCTTCCACGTGCTGATTAAAGAAGTCACGCTCCTTTTTCTTCTGTTTTTTAAAGGGAAGGTGCAGGCAGGAATGAAGGCAAGTAAGTAGACAGGCAGGAGGAGAGAAGAGGAAGCACTTTATTTTTATTTAGTTGTTCACACTGATTGCCCACTGCACCCCACCCCCACCCCCTCCCTCCCTCAGGTCTTGAACCAGGGACCTTGGAATGTATGTTTAACTGCTCTCAGGGTGAACTAGACCACTAGGTTACCAGGGTGTGACCAAATCACAATTCATTCAATACTCAGCAGAACAAGTGAAAGAAAAGAAAATCCACATGAATTAAATGCTGGTGAAATTTAGAATTTCAAGACTAAATAGAAAATCTGGTTAATATAAGACTTCTCAGCAAAATATTAAACCCCCCCAAAAATGAACCGATGTCTTTAAATTTCTCAGTAAAATATTTTGAAATTAGAATTATATACTTGTCCTAACAACCAAGTACATGGGCAAAAACTTTCCCCAATGTGAGAACTCACGGTTTGCCATTCCTGCACTATACGAAAAGATACTCAAAAGACAAGACTTGGAGATAATGGAAAGATTAGTGGTTGTCATGGGCTGGAGGGGAGAGAGGAATGAATAAACAGCAGAGGGGGGCACTGACACTATTCTGTATATTATATTGATGGATACACATGTGAAAACCCTTAGACTGCACATCAAGATTGAACCATAATGTAAACTATGGACTTTGGGTGTCTCTGTAGTTCATGTGTTTTAAAAAAGGGGAGATAGACCCCAGCAGCTCATTATAATCCACAAGAAATAAAGCAAGTGAAAATGGCATGCCCTGGTGACTCAAGGGTTAAGCCCATGCCTAGGGCAAAGTCCCACATACAAGTCAAGGACCTGGGGGGCAGGGGGAATCAAGATGCACAGCAAAATAAAACACTTCTTCCTCCTCTTTTCCTGCCTGCTTTCTTCTCTGCTTTCTCCTGCCTTCATTCCTGTCTGCACCTTTCCTTAAAAAAATAAAAATAAAAATCACTGCCTGCCTAGGAACCAAACTTCTAAGGAGAAAATGACCTCGAGCATAATTCAGAAGCAAGAAGTCCTGCCTCAATCATGAAGACCTGATCTGGTTGCCTCTTGACCATACAAGATATACCAATCACACTGATCGAACAGGAATTGCATTCCCCTCTAGTCCATAGCCCTTTAAATTCTCACCCCAACCCCAGGAGGGGAGACAGATCTGAGAATTTTGACTCTCCTGTCTTCTTCTTGCCAGTCAACACACGATAAACCTTTTTCTTTCCTCAAAACCCAGGACCATAATATTGGCTTATATATGCAGTGGGCAGGAGCCCCTTGCTCAGTAACATTATCCTCACTTTACAGATCATCATCTAAAAAAATTAAGTGGCAACAGAAAATCCCACAAAATTCTAGGAAGGCGAGAGAGGAGTAAAAGTAGGAAGTGATAGCTGTGCATGAAATTCTTATGTTTCATAGTAGAAGTCATCAGGCTAAAGTTGATTAATCAGTCTCTAAAGATGTTAAAGTGATCGTTTGAAATTGTAATGATAACCATCAGAAGCAATGAAAATAGAAACTGAAAATTAACTTGGACAGACTGGGCGTGGAGAAAGGTTCTGCCAGATAAACTCTAGAGCCACCTGTCCTGCTGCACAGAGATCTCGGGAGGCAGCTGCCAGACCAGGAGTCCACATCTCCACCCTCGCCTCAGGGTTCCCGGGCACCCTCAGCTGGATCAGGGGAAGACACACTGCTCCAAAGGTCACAGGAGCTCTGGCCTCCATGAAAGGCCACCCAAGTAGTGTATGTATCCACATATACACACGTTTCACAAAACCCCTACTAAGGAATAGATTCTGATATTTTCTATTCTTGTTTCAAAAAAATGAGGAACTGCGTAGACGAGCTGAAGCTAAGACGCAGGCCGTGTAAAGCCTACAGACTCACACTGGTTGGTGACCCAGAGCCAGCAGTGAAAAAATTAAATAAAAATGAGGAGCTGATCTACATCTGCTGTTATCAATCTAAACTAAGTTATACTTCAGTAATAACGCAAACTCTCAGTGGCTTAACACAACTATAGTTTTTTTTTCATTTTTGGTCCCCCACCCCAGCCCCTCCCATCCCTGATCCAAGTCCTGGGCCTTTACATGGTCTGCACCTTAGTCACATTGGCCACCTGCGCTAAAAGATGCACCTACAGTTTTCTTCATTCCCACCACAGGTGTCCCTACTCAAATACAGTCACTTGGGCACGCAGGGCGATGTAGTTTCATCTAAACAAATGTCTCCATAATCACAGTGGTGGAAATGTATGATGAATTTGATGCTCATTCTCAAATCTTCCATCCAGAAGTGACAGATACCATTCCTACTAAGTGCATAAGACACTCTTGCCAAGTGCTCAGGAAGAGGGGCAATTATGTACCTGTGAAAAGTCCTAATGCCTAGCTTGCCCACAAAACTGATTTCTTGTCCACTAATGAATCATGGTTATGCACCTTGGTTCAGAAGCCGTGAAAGGTTTCTTATGATCTGCAGTCTGGCTCACTACAACTTCCTTCTACTGGCCACAGCTATGCCTCCGGGGACACTCAAAAAACACGTCTGCTCCCCGTGCAGAGAACAGTCCCATATTTCTAATTTCTTTCCTTTATCCAGGCTGGGCCCTTGAACCCATGTTCTGGGGCTTCATATGGCCTTTACCTTCACCGCAGAGCCACAGGGGAGGGTCAACAGTCCTGAGTTTAGAAACAGCCCCTCTCCAAGTCTTCCCCTCTCCTAACATACTCCCAATTCCCCCAATTCTTCTTCCCAGGAAGGGACTTTCAGATTCCTCTTCTTTTTGGTCACCATCTCCAGGCTACGTAGTTTGCCAATGTTCTTCCTAATGTGTCACCTCAAAATCTCATCTCCGTTACTTGGAGTTCAGAAAAATGAGGGCTGAGTAAGCTTAAGGACAGAATTGAGCTTCAGAGGCATTTTCTGCTGAACCAGTTATTTAATTTCCTCATTGGACAAACACTATTGATAATCATGTTCCCAGTGGGAGGCCCATGAAAATCTGATCGGATCTTTTTCTGGCTTGAAACTCCCACAATGGTTTCTAATTTCTCAGGATAAAAAACCCACTCATGCAGTTGGCTTCTTCCTGCTTTGCTAACCTGTTTCATAATCATCCTTTTTATGTTGCAGTATACTGGAGCTCTTCCAGGTTTGGAATACAATCTTTGGAGCGTCACAGTCACATGGTTTGCATCATTTTTCTCTGCTGAAGCACCACACACACACACACCCCCTCCGCCTCAGTACTCTACTCCTCATCCTCAAGTTTAAACATCTCCTCCTCCAGGTTAGGTTAGGTCCCCCAAGTATATGCATTCTATGTTTCTCTTAGTACTTTGCTCACCTATAATTTAGTTTTAATTCATTTGTGTTTTACTTATCTATCTTGCCCACTTGATTGTATGCCCCATAAGAACAAGAGATCTTGTTTCTATTCTGTTCCCTACTTTCTCTAGTAACTAGATTAGACCTAGCATATATATGAGACAGTCAATATGTACTTTCTAGCTAACATGTACCAAGGATGTAAAAATAAATACTAGCTTAGTACTCAGAGTAATTCCCCGTCTGGGAATAGGGTACGGGAAGAAAACAAATATGGTAAGTGCTATAGTCACAGGATATTCAGAGGATTGGGAAGCACAGGAGTAACTCAGTCTGCATTAGAGGAATTGTGGAAGGCTTCCTGGAGGTGGTGTGTATGAATTTAAGCGACTCCTTCTTGAATGGGGTAATCTTAGGTCCATGACTCCCAGTTTCCCTTTTTCAGGCATGTAATCAAACACCCGTTCCTAGGACTTTTGACCACTCATCCCTAAAATACACACATGCTGTCTTTAAGAGAACAAAGGTGACTGGGGCATAGGTGGTGCTTCTACATTAATCATTTATTTAGCTAACTGATGAGATAAACACAGACCAGAGGGGAAGAAGATCTTTTAGTTTTAAGGATGTGTGGATTTATTTTTAACTTGCCACATAAAAAAAACTTTATTAAATCAATAAGCAAAAAGCAAGCAACCTACTAGGAGTAAAATAAGCAAAGGACATGATAGGATATCATGTGGATAAGTACATGATTAGAATTCATAAATCAAAATCAATTTCAACCTCATGATTTAATGTTCATGGACTATATAAGAGACGCTTTTCACATGCTCACACTGAAATTTAAGAATATAAATTTGTGCAGAAATAAATGAAATAGAAAACAAAAAGATAATCCAGAAGGTCAATAAAACCAAAAGTTGGTTCTTTGAAAAAGTAAACAAAATTGACAAGCCATTGGTAGATTCACAAAGAAAAAGAGAAAACTCTCATAACTAGAATCATAAATGAAAGGGGAGAAATTACGAAACCACAGAAATTCAAAACATCACAAGGGACTATTACAAACAGCTCTATGGCAGCAAAATGGACACCCTGGAGGACATGGACAGATTTCTAAAAAAACATAGTCTGCTAAGACTGAAAACCTCAACAGAACAATCACAGCAAGGAAACTGAAGTAATCAAGGGCCTCCCCAAAAATAAAAGCCCAGGACCAGATGGCTTCTCCAATGAGTTCTACCAAACATTCAGAGAAGAATTAACATCTGTTATTCTCAAGCTCTTCCAAAATATTGAAGAAGAGGCTACTCTTTCAAATACTTTTTATGAGGCTAGCATTACACTGATTCAAAAAGCTGACAGAGATGTCACCAAGAAAGAAAATTGCAGGCCACTATCTCTAGAGAACATAGATGCAAAAATTCTCAAATATTAGCAAACAGAATCCAATAATGCATCAAAAAGATCATCTATCATGACCAAGTGGAATTCATCCCAGGGATGCAAGTATGGTTCAACATACATAAATCTATTAATGCTATATACCATATCAACAAGAGCAACTGAGGTGACCAAAAGGGAATGGAGAGGGCGGGGGCAAATGGTGGTGGAGCCCGCTGGACAATGGGGAAGAACACTTGGTGATTTGGTGGAGGGCATGGTGTGTCGAAACAAATCAAAGAAATGGGGAACGTATTCATAGGAAAATATTTTAATGTGTATAATAATTACTACAATAAAAATATTTTAAAAAACATTTTATTTGCTCATAATATGGAGGTCAAGAAATTAGGCTGGTCTTGTCAGGGGTCACTCTTGAAGTTTAGGTCATTTGACCACTTAATTGAAGGTAGGAGGTCTAACATCATGTCTCCAGCTTGTTGGTTCTGGCTTCTTCACATGGAAGAGTTCCAGGGTGAGAATGGAATTGACAAGTCCTCACTGCCAAAGTTTAGAGCTTGTAAAACACTCATTCCAACACATTTAACTGATCAAAGCAAATCATAAGGTCAGCCCAGAACTTTTCAAGGGAAAATCTGCTCTGCTTGATGAGAGTGGTGGTAAAAGTCATGTTGCATTGGTAAAGGATGTGAATAATCATTATGGTCAGTGATCACATATCAGATAAAGAGTGCTGGCATGAGAGGGTAGGGGAGAAAAGGTTTTAGGATTGTGTAGTCATGAAGTCAGTTTTGAGGCTGTTGTTTAGTGAGAAATTAAGGTCTGAACTAAATACAAGAGCTATTTAGATACAAGGGTTTTTTCAAGAAAGAAAATTTCAGATAGTGGGTAATTTTTTAAAAAGTTACTTAAGTGGCGTGTGCTCCTGTTGCTCAGGTGGCTGACAGGACTGGGGTGTGAACCACATAAAGCCCAAGGACCAGGGTTCTCAACCCAGCTGGGAAAACAAACACATACATAATACATACACATACGCATACATACATGTGCTTCTTTGGGTCTAAACCACTTATACATTTTTTTTAAGTAAAGGTGGAGGCAGGAATAAAGGTGAGTAGGCAGACAGGCAGGAAGCGAGAGGAAGAACCATTTATTATTCAGTTGTCCATCCTGGTTGCTTCCCCACGCTCTGGGTCTTGAACTGGGAACCATGGGATGTATGTGTAAAATGTGTTTTGTTTTGTTTTTCCTGAGAAAGGCCAAACTTTTATCATTCTTTTAGACAGATTTGTGACTCCCAAAAGGTAAAACCATAGATCCAAGGTCTCTCTCTACAGTGATTCACGGCTACTCCAATACCTGGTCCTCTACTAAGAATGGGCTATTGTATACCACAAGGAAAAAGGAACTCACAAGCAAAATTTAAGCAACAATGCTAAGCTTCCAGGTCTCTCTAGAGATGGCCCCTTCCACAGCCCATATCAAGCCAAGGATGGCACCATAATATGCTCTGTGAGTTTTTCTCATTTGGGGGGATCTCGGGTGTACAAAAGTGACTTAAGCATAATAAACCATATTCACAACACTTTCATCATGGGTAACACATTTTTATGCATAACTTTTTACTAATTCAGTTGTTTTAGTAAGTACCGGATATGAAAGCTAAAACCTTGACAATAACCTAATGTGTTCCCTTCAGCTCTATCCTATTTCTCTGCCTTTGTAAAACATTTTTATGAATCTCACAGTGAGTTCATTCTTTTCTTTTCATACAGTTTTAGTGCATACATATGTTCTTTAAAATTAATGTTTTAAAATTCTTAGTTGTGTAACTTTATAATATTACCAGTTATTAGAGAAATGCAAATTAAAACCACAACGAGATACCAAGTCACATCCACTACAATGAAGTTTAAAGTTTATTCTACTGGAGTATTCCATGGTGGAGTAGCAGTTGGGTCAATAGCCTCCAAAGGAACAAGCCACATACCCCTGGGTTTGAGTTCCCAGCCTGGGGGAATCAACCAGTGAGACCAACTAAATAAAAATAAAATAAAGATGCTTCTTTCTGCCTAGGTGCCTGCTCATCATCATTTCTGCCTGTACCTTGCCTTAAAAAAAAAAAAAAGTATAATACTGGGCATGCCCTTGTGGCTTAGGTGATTCAGGAAGCTGAGATGGCTAAGATACAGGGCACGTAAAGTCCAAGGACCCAGATTTTGAGGGCATAGAGAATGGAGGAGGACCCAAAAGAATACAAAAATAGAAATGCTTCCTCCGCCTCTCCCTCCCTTCCTTCCTCTCTTTAAAAAAAAAAATTATATTATTAAATGTTAGCAAGGTGGTAAAGATATCTGTCTTTGGACTGAATCATCATGATCTGTGTGAAGAATCTTGATTTCAGAAAACCTCAAATTACAAATTTTCAACAGGGTTTTTACACTATTCTGGCCATGTAACCAAGTCAGAAAATGTAACATTAGGCCAGTAGTACACAATTAGCAAAGAAAATGACCCAGGGAGTCACCGGGGAAGTTTGTCTTTAAATGGCACATTAGAAATTCCAATGCCCTTACTTTGGCCAATAAAAAACAGTATCCAGGTAAAGACAAAGTTTTTGCAATCCAGCTGCAAATCAACTCTAACTTCCACAATATGAAATTCTAGAATAGGTCAAACTATAGTAGCAGAAAGCGGATCAGTGACTGCCTGAGACCATGGATGGGGGAAGAGGATTGAGAGCAAAAGAGCATACGGGTATTTTTTAGGAGATGATGGTGAAGGTGGTTATACCACTATATACAATTATTAAAATTCATTAGTATGATTCTTTAAAAAACAGGAAGTCACGCAGGAGTGAAAGCAGGCAGGCAGCAGGTAGGGAGGGAGAGGACGAAGGACTGTTTTCTTCAGTTGTTCATTTTAGTTATTCTCCCTGCCGCCCTCCATCCCAGCCCATGGACCCAGGCCCTTGGGAGTGCCCCTGAGGAGTAGGCTTAAGCCCTGAGCTACCAGGTCAGGCTATTTTTTTTAAAGAAAGGAATAGGCAGAAATGACGGCAAGCAAGCAGGCAGAAAGTGAGAGGAGAAAGTATCTTATTTTATTTAGTTGTCCATCTTGGTTGTTTCCCCAGGCTCTGAGTCTTGAACCTGGGATCTTGGGATGTATGTAGACTACACCTGGTGAGCTAAATCACTAGGCCACCAAGGCCTGCCTAAATAGTTCATTGTAAAATTATAAATTATTGTGGGTGAATAATAATCAAAAGGTTGTTTGGGGACTAAACTTATTTAATATTTTATTGTGAAGCTTTATCCATATTGTTACGTGTCACTGTGGTTCATTTGTTTTGATAACCGTATATTATTTCATTTTGTGAATATTCCAGCGTATTTGTCCACTATTGGGTATTTAGATTTTCTTTTGTGAAGAGGATTGCTATGGACATTCTTGTCTGTGTCTTCTGGTGTACAGTTTTTCTCATATTTATCCCTAGTACTGAAATAACTAGATAGTAAGGTAGGTAAATATTCTATTATAGGATGTAATCAAACCGCTTTCCAAGGTAGTCTGCTTTTCTTACCCGGGTCTGTCTGTCCCCATTTAGACTAGAACCTCAGAGGCAGGAGACCCTTCCCCTTAAATTGTCATTGCTTGGTGCATGCTAGTGGCTTAACAGGGGAATCAGCCACATACACCTGAACTGGTTTTGTGACTCAGGGCCAGGAAAGAAAAGCCAAGATGGGCAACTATATAAAATAGAATGCTTCTTCCTTCTCTCTGCCTGCCTATTTCTGCTTGCCTTCATTCCTGTCTGCTCCCTTCCTTAAAAAATAAAATCATTGTTGAGAATTCCATTAGCCCCAGGTTGGATAACCAGGTCAAGGGAAATTTTCCCAACATCTGAAGCCTCTCAGACTCAGCAAATACTGAATGCATTGCAAAAAGCTGGCAGGGACCACATGGCACACAAAGAGGCTAATTAGGGTCTGACTTCCTGGAGTTCCATCTTCTAAATTTACTCAATTTTGAGTCTGGATGGTCTTCCAATGCCCTCAGTTATAATGCAAATATCAAGAAAGGAGAAGGCTTAACCTCATCTAAAATCCTGCTCAGCTGTCATTTCTAATATCCAAACAAGAATTAGCAGGAAAGGTAAAAGAAAAAAGGGAGTGACAGAAAGAGGCAGAATAAGGAAAGAAGGAAGGACCAAGAACACAAGTATTCCAAAAATGTGCACCTTTTTCTCCATGATTTTTGATTTTTCAGGAAAAAAATATAATAAAAAAGCAGTATATGCAAGTAACCATAAGCAATTTTTATTTGTTTATTTTTAAAGGAAAGGTTCAGGTAGGAATGAAGGCGACTAAACAAGCAGGTAGGAAGAGAGAGGAGGGAGAAACACTTTATTTTTATTTAGCTGTTCATCTTGGTTGCTCTTCCTGGCCCTGGACTACAAACCCAGGTTCTTGGGATGTATGTGGACTGTGCTCAGCTGGAGGCAGCAGACCCAGCCACTACTCTGCCAGGGTGCACCAGGCAATTTTTATTATCCCTGCCATTAAAGGATTATCATCTATGTGATAAAGTTACAAAAAAACATAAAGGGGAAGCATCCATTTACCATTTAATGTTGTCTCCTAAACACACACTATGAGGTGAGGCCCTGTTATACTGAGGGAAGAGCTTGGAGGGATTTGGTAGTGGGTCAAAGAATGGACACCAGCACTCAGCCAGAGACAGGAACAAGAAAAACAAACAGAATATAACAAAACAGTGCACCTTGGTGGAGTAATGGTTTGCTCAAATACCTCTGATTGAAGTGCAGGCCACATACATCCCAAGGACCCAGGTTTATGTCCCCAGTTAGGGAGAATAACCAAGATGTACAACTAAATAAAAATAAATAAAGTGCTTCTTCCTCTTCTCTCCTCAAGCCTGCCTGCCTGCTCGCCTTCATCTTTCCTTAAAAAAAAAAAAAAAAATATATATATATATATATATGTATGTAAAAAATATATATAACAAAACAAGACATTAGGAGATAACTAGGTACTCAGAAAACAAAAGGAACACTGTCATTCTGAAGAACAAATAGGCCTCATTATCTTCCACAATCCCAACTGCTGCACCTCAGGCTGCTCCCGGGCTACCTGCCAAATAGGAGCCAGAATGAACAATGGAAGAAACACAAGAGGATCATAGCCCTTTGACAGAGCAGCTTCCTCAGTCATATTTGGGCAGCTGTACTGTTGACAGCAGACGGAATGGCTGGAATTACTTGGCTGAGAGCTTTCTCAATGTAAGTAAGGAGATAATTATGCATTGGCTTAACAACTTTAATTGCTTGTTCCTTAAATTAGGTCATGGGCCATATGAAGAAACCATCATGGGCCCATCAGCTGCTCAGGACTAATCATGCAGAACTCACCACAAGTGTGAGAGAGCCTCTATAACTAAAGGCCTGTAACCAAGCTAAGTCCCGTGCTCTGGACACTTGGCAACTAGTGCTCAGAGGCAGTAGCAGATACGAACGGAACTAACAGTACTTAAGCTGATTAGACTGATGAGAAATAGTCCCCCGGCCATCCGCCCCCGCCACCCCGGCCCCCAGCCAACTACAGCCCCAACTCCATGAATTCTTCAACAATTTTATTAGCTAAATGCTTCTTTCCAATTTTACAGCTTAAACAGTGGGTCTGTTAATTGGATCCTCTTCCTAAGCCCCTAACAGGGCAGGAACCTTTTGCAGGAGATGGGAAAGGGGAGCATAACAAATGAGTTAGAGACCTGCTGGTGCTCCACAATTGGACAACAGGACAGACAGCTCCTACTTCCTGCTACGGAAAACTGTCTATGGAGACTTGAACATGATGGAGATGGGGCTCAGTACATCTTTGCCACTGGTCTCAGTGGTACCTCTGTGGACGTACACCCTTTGTCTTCCTACACCAGGACTTTGGAGACAGGATGAAGCTATGTCAGCCTACACATTTTGCAAAAGTACATAGGCCCAAAGTTAGCCATGAGATTCGGGATTACCAGCTCCCCAACCTGGCAGGATGGAAAGAAAAAGAATGTGTCCATGAAAAGCTTTCGGAAGTGAGTCAGCTCTTCTACCTGAACCTTGATGCTGTACTGATTGGCCAGGAGCTCAATGGTGCCTTGCACCACATACTCATTCTGTAAGTGTGAGAGGGAGCAGGTAGAGTAGATGACATGGCCTCCTGGTTTGGTGGCAAGAATCCCAGCTCTGAAACCAGAAAGACAAAGAAGCAATCATTAATCAACTTCCCAGAAGCAGAAGGGAAATAGAAGGAGCTGGAAGCATGGATTGGAGAATCTACTATGGGATGAGTAGCCACATTAGACAGCCTCTGAAATCCCTTCCACAATGACACTACCTGAAAAGTTATTCCCAAAACAAAGAGCAACTCAACCATATTCCATGGGTTCTCCTCCAGGAAGCTTTCTTAAAACAATCACCTGAGCTGACTCAAATTATGAACCAAACCCTGATGCTGACTATCCTTACCCCAGCTCTACAGTCTTGACCTCAGGGACTATTTTTCAAACTTGTGCTGGTACTGGCACTAGCATGGGGATAAGAGAGCATAAGTGACTCTATGTAGCCCACCGTGCAATGCAGGTCCTACCACAAAAGCTTTGTTTCAAAGGAGGACTATCACGGCATGCCCTGGTGGAGCAGCGGTTTGGTCAGCTGCTATTGTAGCCCACACATACATCCCAAGGACCTGCTTTTGTGTCCAGGGCTGGAGGGAATAAGCAAGATGGACAATTAAAACAAAATAAAGTGCTTCTCCTTTCTCTCCCTACTCACCTTCATTCTCACCTACATCTTTATTTAAAAAAAAAAATCTGACTCCTCCAGGCAGATCCCTGGTCATAATGCCCTTCTGTGGGTGATGGTCTAAGCAAGAGCTCCCAGTCCCCCAGTTCCTCAGACCCCTGGAGCACTCTAGCACAAAGTCCAGAGTTTTTGCAAGCTTATCACTCACGCAAGAAGTTGCATCTGCAGCAGAGGTAACATCTGCCGCTCCTTCTTTCTTGACCTCTGAAAGATGTTGTTCTCCTCCTCGTGAAGGGAGTGGCGGTCTGTGGTACAGGGTACGTCCACCAGCACCTGCCCAGACGTGTTGAAGAGTAAAGTGTTAGAGTTCCTTAGAGCTTCCTCTTCCATAGGCCAGGGCTGTTAGGCTTCTGGCCTGGGAGGTTCTGTGGAGCGCTTTCTCCGCACTCTCCCACTGCAGAGTACCTGACAAAGCTTCTCATTTTAGCCTAGTAGATAATTGTGAAATAATGAGTGGGAAAATAGTACACTTTTAGGTGTACTCATGATTGGTCAGAAAAACAAAACCAACACATAAACAAACATGATTAAACAATTCATATCAACCTAGAAAGAAGCTGTCAGTATTTCAGGGGTCTGTACTAGACCCTGTCCTTAACTATTTAAATAAAACAAATTAATTTCTAGATATCATGTCAAGAGAGTATCTTATACAGTGAAAACAAGATCAGATTCAAAATTCTCTTAGGATGAAATGTCATAGCCAATATATAAAAGTTTTAAAGTGAGATATGTAAATAATTCATTTATTTGCTAAGAGCCTATTCTATTCTAAGCACTAGAGACCCTAAAAGAACTTAACTTCTATATTTATGTTTCAAAAAAGTATACCATTTATGAAAAAGAGTTGTTGGTACTCCTTGTTGGAGGAGTGGTTAGGTCAATTACCTAAAAGGATGCAGACCACATACCCCTAGGTTCAAGTCCCAGACAGGGGAACAACCAGTTTGAACAACTAAATAAAAAATAAAATTAAAATGCTTCATTCTCCTCTCTCTTCCTGCCTGCTTACCTATTCATCTTCATTCCTGCCTGCACTTTTCTTTTAGAAAAAGAAAAAGAAAAAGATCTATGAATTTTCAATTAAGCAGAAACCCAGAGTAAATAAATAATGTTCAATATTCTGATTGTTTTCCTAGGCAGCATGAATTGGTGTACTGCATACTAGAAAGATAAATAATGATCACTTTGTTCTGGTCAAGAAACTGCTGCCCTCAGTAAGAATAACAAAACTTTTGTAGCCCACTAAGAGTATGACCAACGAACTTTGTTTTGTTCCCTGCTCCCTCCTGTTATGGGCTAATATTGTACTGCTTTCCATTCCCCCTTGGTGAGTCTTGGCAAATTTCAAAAACAGCTTATAGGTTAGACAGACCCGGGATGTTGTTGGCACTCGGGTGTCTCAAATCTGGAGAAAACAAGGACTGGTGGACCCCTCATATAGTGTACATCAGCATTTCCTTTGATCTGGGTCCTGAGTCATGCTGTTGACACTGATGCTAGAAATGACCAGACGGCCACTTGTTGAGAGGACGCTCTCTTATCATGCAGCTCCCAAACTCGGACTCCCCGTTAAAGAACTCTGCTTGCTTTCATCAGGGAGACTGAGGATTTGAAGCTTAAATCTCCCTGTCTTCATTTTCTACAGAAAATAAATGGGCTCCCTCCCTTCTCCCAAGGCTTGTGTTCGGTTTTCAGTCAGTACTGCTGCACAAGAACCAGCAGTTCAATAAGTCATGTCATAAGAACTATGATATAATTGAAGCAGTTGTCTTTCACAGGAATTAGACATCAATTAACTAAATAGAAATGTCCAGAAAGGGACCACTGGGATATTTAGAAACCATATCATTGAAGAAATTAATAACTTCTGTTTCCAACAATATAGTAAATTTGATACAGTGAAAACCTTGTAATATAAAATATCTAAAAAGGCCGGATAAAATACATTTTAAAAATTATTTTAAATACATAATTCATAGAAAATTAGAGAAATCTTCAGAAGCCAAAATAAAAACAGGAGCACAAATCCAGGGAGATATGTCAGAGCTGAAGTCAACGACTTCTATTAAAAAAAAAAAAAAGAAAGAAAGGTACTGGTATATGGCACACCCTGGTAGAGCACAGTTGGCTCAATCAAAGGAATAAGCCACATACCCCTAAGTTTGAGTCCCAGGCCAGAGGGAAAGCAACCAGGGTGAACAACTAAATTAAAAAAAGGATGTTTCTTCCTCCTCTCTCTTTCTGCCTGCTGCCTGCTCACTTTCATTCCTGCCTGCACTGTTTCTTTAAAAACATTTCTTAAATTGTTGATATAGAATGGTAAGACCTGGAAAGATGAATAAATCAGATAATACAGAGATAATAATTATATATACATATAAATTTTATATATATATTACATATTTAAAAGTATATGTTTTGAATGAATGATTTTAGAAAATGCCAATTAAAAGAAAACACAAATAATTTAAAAATATAAAATGACTTTCAACATCTTTCATATGAAAATATAAACTGATACTATCAGTTAGTCAAAAACCAAAAAGTCTGACAATACCAATGATGGCAGGATATTGGGAAACAATGCTATTACTCATTACCAGTAGAAGTGAAACTAATTTAACCTCCCCAGAGAGAATTATGATAACCTATAAACCATCAAGCAGCAAACATACTTCAAAAACATATATTAAACTAAAAAGAATTGACCGCAGGCTACATTGTTAAATGAAAAACATATGAAGTTTAAATAGTAAGTATAATATATAACCATTACTAATTTTCAGAAAAATACACACACAGTTATTTATATACACAATGTATTTAAAGGATGCCGAAGAAAACAACACTAGTCTTCGATAGGAAGTGGAAGTAGATGACTGAGCAGCAGTAAGAGAAAATGGGCATCTTACTTGGGTACCCCTTTGTATCTTCTGAGTTTTATACTAAGTGCTATTAATATTAAAAAATTAAGAAAAGGAGGGCACACCCCTATGGTTCAGTTGGCTAAGGCAGCTAAGGTACAGGCCATTTAAAACCTACAGACCCAGGTTTGAGAGCCAGGGTCAGGGTTAAGAAAAAAATAATACCATAATAACACCCTCTTAAAATAAGGTTATTTATGGCACATCCTGGTGGAGTAGTGGTTTGTCAACTGCTTCCAGCCATGTACATCCCTAAGACCAGGTTACACATCTGAAGCTGGGGAAAACCACCAAGATGTACAATTAAATAAAAATAAAGTGCTTCTTCCTCTTCTCCCTGCCTGCCTGCCTACTCTCATTCATTCCTACCTGCACTTTTCTTTAAAAAAAAAAAAAAGGAGGTTATTCATACTTAAAGAGGGTTTCTAAGCAACCAAGTAAATTGAAAAATAAGCCTAATAACTTTTTTCCCACTCAGGTCCAAGATCTTTACGGCTATCTCTAATGAAGATAGATGGTAGCCAGTTATCTAAGCTGAACTGACAATTCTACAGATGACTGTTTCCTCCTAAAGACCAGTGGAGAGCTGGCTAGGTCCAGAAACAAACTTACATGCTCAAATATGTAGGGTTGAATCCTATAGGCTCATCAGGGTTTGCAGTCAGAATGGGGAGACCAGATTTGGCTGGATGTATGTCCCAGGTTAGAATCACTCACCCGATCATAGGTGTCTCCCTCCAGTTCTCCCCACTTCCTGCCATCCCATGAGGTAACTCTAACTTGACACCTATTCTTGATATCTTGAGGCACATAGTTGTGAAGAATCTTCTGTAGTCTTCCTGTTCGGGAAGTGGAGAGATCATTTGCAGCGAGATTACCTGTAGGAATAGAAATTTTTAGATTATTTTTGCTACTCTTCTAAAAAAATGCTCTTGGGGTATGCCTTGGTGGCCTAGTGGTCTAGTACACCTGGCAACAGTTCTACATACATCCCCAAGGTCCAGGGTTCTAGACCCAGAGCCAGGGGAAACAACCAATGTGAACAACTAAATAAAAATAACATCTTTCCTCCTCTTCCTGCCTGCCTGCCTATTCTTCATTCCTGCCTATATCTTTCCTTAAAAAACAAAAAACAACAACAAAAAAACACAATGGATTCTTGATTGAGATTGCACTGTATTCAATCTACAGATGGCTTCAGGTAGAATGGATATTTGGTGCCTTTGGGAATAAAGAAACTTCAGAGGCCATGACCCAGTGAGATATTTATTCCACCAGTAGAGGTGCTAATAAGAGAGCCAGATCAATTCTCAGGCACAGTTAATCAATGAAAAGCCCAGGGCAGGGACAGATGAAGAAGAAATGCTAATTATGAACATGGCACAGTACTAGACACTCTGGAGCAGGGTTGCAAAGACAAGCACCTACAATGGTCAAAGAGGTAATGCAAAGAAAGTAGACCAGGTAAGAATATTTCTAAAGATATATGTTTTTCACTTTTCTTTCCCTTTTTCTAAAGGAAAGGTGCAGCAGGAATGAAGGTGAGTAAGCAAGCAGGCAGGAAGAAAGAGGAAGAAACATCTATTTATTTTAGTTGTCCACTTGGTTGTGCCCAGCCCCAGGTCTCCAAGCTGGGTCGCTGGACTATATGGCGACTGTGTCCAGTGACCGTACTGCTAGGCCACCAGGGCTTTCCTCTTTCACTTTTCTTGACCGTGTCTTGCTTCATCTTTAGTAGACACTACACATTAGTTACCCAAAATTTATTCTTGGTTTTCTTACACCTTAGTAATAGGACTCTGATTTTATTGGAAGAAGGTGATGTGCCTAATATATATATATATATATATATATATATATATATATACATATATATATATGTATGTATGTATATATATATATGTATGTATGTATATATATGTATATATATATATATATTTTTTTTTTCCAATCTCTTTTTACAACCAAGTATGGCTATGTGACTAAGTTTTGTTTTTTTTTTTTTTTTTTGTTATCACAGTAACTTTGATTTTACACATTAAAATAAACTCTTCTGTGTAGGTTCCCCATATGTCTAGTTTCCCTGTTCCACAGATATATGTCAACACACCTTGCCCTCCACCAAATTACCAAGTGTTCTTCACCATTGTCCCGTGGGTTCCGCCACCACCTGTATATGACTAAGTTTTGATTAATGAGCTGCAGTGTGGCAGGGAGATCTCAAAACAATCAATGTGGGATTTTAATCTTGTAGCCAGGTAGCCATGGTTTATGCTACTTTTCTTTTTTCTTTTAAAGGAAAAGTACATGCAGGAATGAAGGTGACCTGGCAAACAGGCATGAAAAGAGAAAAAGAAACACTTTATTTAGTTGTTCACATTAGACGTTCCCTCAGGTCCTGGGTCCTGAACCTGTGACCTTGGGATGTATGTGGGACTGCTCCCAGGTATACTAGACAGCTAGGCCACCAGGCACGCCTTGTTTTCTTTCTCTTTTAAGAAATTTGAAACTTTTTCTGTTGCTATTGTATTAAAGTAGGTGTTTATTTTCTGGTTAAAAAAAGTTTTAATGAACGAACGGTAAGCAGAATCATTTTGTGGGACTTCTTGGAGGATGTTTAAAAGAAGCTAACACAATCAGGAGACGTGCCTCTTTTGCCCGATCTTTTCTTCCTGTTTCAAATTTGAATGTGATGACTCGAGTTCCAGCAACTATACTGGACCAGTGAGGCAGTTCTGAGGATGGAAGACAGCAATGAAAGCAGGCTGCAAACAGAAAGGAGCCCAAGTCCCTGATGACTGTGGCACCCGGGACTGCCATATCCCAACTTCTCTTATGTAAGAGAGAAATGAACTTTCTTCTTTAAGACACTTAGCTTTCTATTGTAGACTACCAAGCCTAATCCTAACTGATTCACCACTTATATTTCATATATTTCATTTTCCTTTTTGTGATAGACACGAGTTTAAGAATCTGACTTTTCTCTTGGCTCTCATAGAAGAAAAAATAATTCTGTAGGCTTAAAGACAAATGGCAATTGAAACTTGGCCTCAGAATCAAAGAGTAAAAGGGAGACGTAGAAACTGTGGTGAAAAATTGGACAGTGCATATCTTATCTAATGGAAATGGTCACTGCTATGAACCAGCTGAGCATTCTCATAAAGAAATGTGGCCCCAACTGTTGATGACTTGCAAAGAAAAATTATCTGCTCAAGAGTAATTTGTGAACTGAGAACAGAAAAGCTGGGTTCCAGTTCCTACCACCAACTCATGTAAGATATTTAAGTTATTTAATATCTCCAGTTCTCAATTTCCCCCTTCATAAAATATGAGAACTGGACTCGATAAAGTCTAAGTTCACTTCTTGCACTGAAATTCTGTGATTCTGTCTTCCTGGGATTGAGGAGTCATTTGGATGAGCAGCTTAGGTAAGGATAAGGTGCTGTACACTTTGGAAGAACAATTTCTCCTTGGCTCTTCTTCCTCTTAGTTTCTTTTTCCAGGTAATCCTACCTCACTTAGCCCCTTGCTAATAGATCCCCATAGCATTCAATCAGATCAGCACAGCACAGCACATTGTTGCGCTCTCTTGAACTGAACTTGTTAAACCATTTCAACATCTTTTATCCTCTCTAACTGGAATCCCAAAAGACTGAGATCAAATGTGATACACCTCTCTGAATCACCCATGGGGCCTACCATGAGGCTGAAAGCTCACTCAAACTGTGGAAGCTGGCTGACAAGAACAAGAAAAGAAGGTTCCAAGTCCAACAAAAAGATGAGGGCATATGGCAAGAGAAACCTGGCTAAGCTCCAGGATGTGTTAAAAACACAGCCTTCCTTGTGGACATTTCTCAGATGCAGAAAAAAAACACCATCTTAAGGCAGAAAGTTGGTCAGTAGATGGCTGAAATGAATACTTCAAGTGCACAAGGTTCGGGCAGGACTATACTGCTGAGATGAGTAAGAGTTAGGCCTGTGTCAAAGGAATTCATTTTTTTTTAGTTGTAGTAACATTGGTTTATAACACTTATAGGTTTCAGGCATACAAATTTATATATCAACATTATTATATACTATATTATACTTGTCACCAAAAGTCTAGTTTCCAGGCATCACCATACAATTAACGCTTTTTGCCCAATTTACCCATCCCACAGAAATTCATAATCTTGACGAGGAAGAAGATGCATGTCAAGTAAAGCTCTGATGCAAGGCTAATATCCTAACAGCTGCAAGGTTGACGCCATTGTGTGGGAGGATAGGCAATAGAGAGACTTCTCAAAAGGCCAGCAGAGGTCATAAGAGAAGATTTCTAGCAGGTAGCATACCTGAACTGAGGCTTAAAGCTAAAAGGCTGTAGAGAAGCCAGCTGAGATGGGGTGGAGGGTTCTAGAGAGCATGAGCAAAGGTGGAGGCTTATTTGGACAACAGAGGATGGCAGAGTGTGGCTAAAAAACATAAAGCCCAGGAAAGAATGACACATAAAGCTATAGAGGGTGGTTGCAGGGATAGCTTTTAGCTGGCAGGTTAAGGAAATGGAACAATCTTAAAGACAAAATAAACAGATACATGGAGGTGAAAGTGTCATGGGATAGAACAATCAGAGATGCTCTTCTAATGTGCCTTCAGAGACCCTGTCTGCTCAGCAATCTTCCTTGGTTAACTAACAGAGAAAGGGAAGACATAATCTCAAACAGAAAAGATGTACCAGCTTATTAACAATCAAACACTATTCCCCCTATGACCTTAGATAGGAGTCCATCATATTCAGTGTGCCCTTGACTGGGGGAGGTAGGGACTCCTCCCCGCCCAAGACACCAGCCCTCTGACTTACGGCAACAGCCAGTCTGAAGCAATGCTAGTGTCTTTCCCCCAGGGGCTGCACACAGGTCGAGAACAGTATCACCAGGCTCCAGGCCAAGAGCCAGAACAGGCAGCAAGGAGGCAGCATCCATCAAGTAGTAGTCCATGACACCGAGGCTGCCAAGCCTAGAAGAGAGGAGACTCCAAGTCAGGAGGCCCACTGGAAGTCGAGGATACCAAAGCCATGCCCTCAGGGGCTGCTGAGCTCTACTCAGCAAAAACTCATTTATCAGACTCACACCTACTTATTCATTAATATATTTTAACATATATATCAACTAATTCAGTCTTGCTAGCCATTTTGCTAGTCCTTAATTAAGCCACACATGCTTGTTCCTGTCTCAGGTTTTTGTAGCTGCTGTATCTTCTGCCTGCAACACTTTCCTCCCAAATATCCCTCATTTGTTTCCTGATGTCTTTCGGGTTTCCCTTGACAAGTGACCTCAGAAGAGAGGCACTGGCACTCTGTTTACTCTGTCTAAAAATGGCAGCTCTCTACTCCCATCACCTTCTATCTGTCTTGCATTATCTTTCTTCAAAGTACTTATTATTCACTTTATATGTATAGACATGTGTGTTTTCCTCCCCCTCTCTTTTCCTATGAGAATGGGGTCAGGGATTTTGTCTGCTTTGTTCACTGTAATATCCTCGACACCTGAAACAGTGCCTGGTATATAGTAGGAACTCAGTTTTATTTGGGTTACAAATTGAAATACAAAGTGCTTTGTGGGTTTCAGAGAAGGACACCAACTGTGCCTGTCAAAGTTACCTGAGTCAGGACTGATATAGGAATATACCGTCGTTAGATTTAGAAAAAGAAGAGGAAGAGGAACAGAAGGAAAAAGAACAAAGACACAGAAGCATGCAAATTAGAAATAAAAATCTGGTATCTGTTGTGGTGGAAATACAAGGTGCATGAGACTGAGGTTGGAAAGCAGATGGACACCAGGTTGTACAAATTAGAACAGAGATCCTAGTAAGAAGGTTGCTACAGAGTCCACGTAGGAACTGATGAGGCACAAACAGGCAGTGATAATGTGGGGAGAGAGACAACAGACAACAGTCTAAGGATTATGAAAGGTCTCCACACCTCAGGCCAGCTGCCATGTGAGCACAGGCGCGCAACCACCTACCTAAGACACGGTTCAGAGAGCTCACAGGGACAGACTCAGAGACAGAAATCTGAGCCTTGCTGCCCTAACAAGAAGGCTCTGGGAGAAGGATGTGACATGACTCATCACTATGAGGGTCAGCCACAAGAGTGACAATCCCCAGTCATGAGGTTGTGATCCTCCAGCATTCACAAATGGCTCAGTCTGTGATAGGATATTTTCAAAGTCAAATCACAATTGGATTGGCTGTGAAACTGCAGGTCTTAGGCCTCACACAAAGGAAAATGACAAGAAACTAGAAAATCTGATAAAGCACAGAACTGCTATCACACCAGCACTGACCACAAAATCCATTCTCATCAAGTTCCTTCCTTTGGGAAGTATCACTCCTTTACCTTTCTTGGGATTCAGAGGCAGTATAGTCATTCTTTGAAAAAAAAAAAAAAAAGCATAATTTATCAGACAATTTCAGGAGGTTCCTTGACTCCCTGAGGAGGAAAAAACCCAAGGTTGAGGTTGTTTGCCCTACTACTCTCAGGGTGTTCTCCCTGAGCAGGAGGGGCCAAGCACCTCCAGCAGCTTAAGAAACCACATGGTTCTTACTCCATGGTTCTGTCTACAGTCAGTGCCTCCAAATTAGTCTTCAATCCTGCCTCAGTCTATGCCCCATCCAGAGTGTCTAAAAAGATCTCCCCGAAGCATAACTTTGATGAGAATAACATCAGTAGTAAGAGGTACTATTCGGGATTGCTATAGTGTAGGTATGCTACTAGGTGTTTAACATATAACATTTCATTTTATCCTCACAGCATTCTGAGGCAGAAGAACATGGTTTTAGAGCCAGATCGTCTGGATTTCAAATCCAGCCCAGTAGGCTCATTGATTGTGTGACCTTCAACAAACTACTCGACATCTCTGTGCCTCAGTTTCTTCCTCTTATAATAAGAGCACCTACAGACAGGACTATGGTAAGGATCAAATTAATTAGCATAAATCAAGTGCTTAGAACAACAGCTGGCACATAGTGAGCTATACTGCCAGCTATTACTATCATTATTTTCCAGATAAGGAAACCGAAGCTCAGTTATCCAATGTCACTTGTTAATGTAAGTGTTGAAGGAAGGATCCAAATCTAGGTATCTTGATTCCAAAGACCCTGCTTATAACCAGTGTGCATTATAGGCAGACCTCATTTTACTGTGTCTCCTTTAATTGTGCTTCAGAGATACTGCCGCAAACTGAAGGTTTCTGGTAGCTCCATAATGAGCAAATCTGTTGGTGCCATTTTTCCCATAGTACGTGCTTAGTTCATGTCTTGGGGGTCACATTTTGGTAATTTTTGTAGTATTTCAAACTTTTTCATTATCATCATATCTGTTATGGTGATCTGTGATACTTGATGTACCAATTACAATTGTTTTTGGGGGGTGGCCACCACAAACGCAACTTCCCATGCAAGGTGGTGAACTTAATCTATAAAAGTTGTGTGTTCTGATGGCTCTAACCAGTCAGCCCTCTTGCAGTTCCCTTCTCTCTCCCTTTCCTCCCTATTCCCTGAGACAATTTTGAAATCAAATTAATTAATAACCTTACAGTGCCCTCTAAGAATTCAAGTGAAAGGAAGAGTCATAGCTCCTGCTTTGAATCAAAAGCTATAAATGATTAAGCTTAGTGAGGAAGGCATGTGGAAAGCGGAGACAGGCCAAAAACTAGGCATCTTGCAACAAACAGCTGGTTGTGAATGCAAAAAAAGTTCTTGAAGGAAATTAAAAGTGCTTCGTCAGTGAACACATAAATGAAGTGAAACAGCCTTACTGCTGATATGGAGAAAGATGAACAGGAAAATCAAACCGGTCAGAACATTTCCTCTTAAGCCAAAGCCTAAACCAAACAAGGTCCTAACTCTCTTCAATTTATGAAGGTTGAGAGAGGTGAGGAAGTGGTAGAAGAAGTTTGAAGCTAGCAGAAGTTGGTTGATGAGATTTATGGAAAAAAGCCATCTCATAACATAAAAGTATAAGATGAAGGAGGGTGGGGGAAGGGTGAAACTGCCAAAAGCTGTAGTAGAAGCCGCGCAAGTTAATCTTAGAGCTAAGAGAACTGATGGCGCACCCTGGTGGAATAGTGGTTAGTTTCACTGCTTGTGGCCAAGTGCAGGCCTCAGACCTCACAAGAACCTGGGTTCCATCCCCTGGGTTGCCGGGGAACAACCAAAATGAACTAATTAAAATAAATAAAATGTTTCTTTCTCCTCTCTCCTATACTTTCCTTAAAAAAAAAAAAAAAAAAAAAAGAGTTGATGGAGGCACACCCTGGTGGCTCAGGTGTTAAGCACATGCCTGGATTACAGTTCACATACGGCCCAAGGACTCAGGTTCACAGCTCAGGGCTGGGAAACAACTAAAACGAACAACTAAATAAATGCTTCTTCCTCCTCTTTTTTCCTTCCTGCTGCCTGCCTTCCTCTTAAAAAAAAGAAAAGAAAAGAAAAGAATTGATGAAAGCAGTTACACTAAGCAACAGACTTTCAATGAGACAAGAGAGCTTTCTATTGGAAGAAGATGTCATCTAGGACTTTTGTTGATAGAAAGGAGAAGTCAATGCCTGGCTTCAAAGCTTCAAAGGATAGGCTGACTCTCTTGTGAGAGGCTGATGTGACTTTAAGTTTAAGCCAAAGCTCACTTACCATTCTGAAAATCCTAAGTAGGCTGATGACACACTCCATTTAAAATGGGCCAGTAGCATGCACTCATATTTACCAATCATCAATTCTGCCCCGTTTTTAACAAACCAGGGCCGTCTGTAACACAGGGCAACAGGAGCAGTAGAGCTGCCCAGGGTCCAGTCTGTGGAGGGGGCCAAAAAGCCCCGTCACATTTTGTCCCATTTTGTCCCATTTTGAAAAACGGTCACCATAATCCTAAGGCTCTTAAGTATTATGCTACATTTATTCAGCCTGTACCCTATAAATAGAAAAAACACTACTGCTCATTGACAATGCACCCAGTCACCCAAGAGCGCTGATGGAGATGCACAAGGAGATTAATGTTTTCATAAACGACAATATAACATCCATTCTGCAGCCCATGGATCAAGGAATAATTTTAACTTTCAAGTCTTATTACTTAAGAAATACATTTTTTAAGTCTATAACTGCCAAAGACAGTGATTCTCTGATGAGTCTGGACAAAGGCAATTGAAAACCTTGTAAAAAGGATTCATCATTCTAGATGCCATTAAGAACACTTCTTATTCATAGGAGGAGGTCAATATATCAACAGGAATTTGAAAGCAGTTCATCCCAAACCTCATGGATGACTTTGAGGGGTATACGACTTCAGAGGAAGACATAACTGCAGACGTGGTAAAAACAGTAAAAGAACTAGAATTAGAAGTGGAGATGTGACTGAATTATTGTAACTTCATGACAAAACTTGAACAGATGGGCAGTTGCTTATTAAGGATGAGCAAAGAGAATGATTACTTGAGCTAGAACTTACTCCTAGTGAAGATGCTTGGGAACATTGTTAAAATGACAACAAAAGATTTACAATATTAGATAAATTTAGTTGCTTAAAGCAGTGGTAGAATCTGAGAGGATTAACTAATTTTGAAAGAAGATCTACTGTGAATATTTTCAAACAGTGTCATGAGAAATATTTCATGAAAGGAAGACCCAACTGATGCAGCAAACTTAATTGTCTTATTTTAGGAAGCTGCCACAGCCGCTTCAAACCTCATCAACCACTACTCTCATCGGTCACCAGACATCAACATTAAGAAAAGATCCTCTACCAGCAAAAAAATCAAGACTCATTGAAGGCTCAGAAGATAGTATAATACTTGATTTTTTAAAGACATAATGCTATTACACACTTAATAGACTCAAATACAGTATAAACATAATTGGAAAACAGAAACCACCATGTGTCTTGCTGTGTTATGACATCTGCTTTATAGCAGAAGTCAGGAACTGAACCCACAATATTTCCAAGACATACCTGTGTCACCTGTCCCCAACTTGGAAACTTTTTTTGGTAGTTCTCTAGACTAGATTTTGGCAAGTTACAGCAACATGTACTAAAGAGGACGTCCTCTGAAGTAAGTCACCCAGCCCTAGCAATTCCAGCCATCTATTTATAAGCAAGTGTGGACCACCACAAAATCCTCTTCCCCCAACCTGAAAGCTTCTGGCATTCAAGACTGATCCCACTCTTGACTCCCTAGCTACTTTCAGCCTCATAACTTACTTCTCGTAAGCATATAGACTTCCCTCAAGGCAGTAGCTTGGACCACTACAAAAGCCTCTTAATTTACAGCCCCATTTCTAGACTGGCCCCTCTCCAATGTGTTTTCCATACAGCAGTCGGAATATTTAAAAACTCAGATTTGATCATGTCATTCCCAGCTTAAATTTTCCATGGCCCCTTCTTTCTATTAGAGAAAAAGTCTAAAATCCCATATGACCTGTAAGATTTTCATAATCTGGCTCCTGAATGCTTCTGTAGCCTCGTATGTAGGTCCTCATGCCCATCCTCACCCCCACCATACCAGCTTTAATTCTTACTCAGGCATGAGCTTAAATTTCACCTCCTCAGGCACACCCTGGTGGAACAGCACTTAGTTCAGCTGCCTCCGAAGGAGTGCAGTCAATATACATCCCCAGGACCAAGTTCACATACCTGGCCCAGGGGTAACAACAAATGAAAATTAAGAAAAGATGCTGCTTCTTCCTCTCTTCTCCTGCCTGCCTGCCTCCTTGCCTTCAATCCTGCCTGTACTTTTCCTTTAAAAACAAAGTCATGTCCTAGTAGAACAGAGGTTAGGCCAATCTCTTCTGAAGGATACAGGACACATATCCCTGGGTTCTAGTACCAGGTCTAGTGGGGAACAACCGGTATAAACAACTAAAATGGAAATAAAATGAGGTAATCCTTCCTCCTCTCTCTTTCTGCCTGTCTGCCTACTCAACTTCATTCCTGCCTGCACCTTTTCTTCAAATAAATAAATAGGCATGCTCTGGGGACTTAGTGAGTTAGTCCACTGCAGCACAGTCCACATACATCCCAAGGTCCCAAGTTCTAGACCCAAGGTCAAGGGAGAACAACCAAGATGAACAACTAAGTAAGATAGGTGCTTCTTAAAACAAAGAAAGAAAGAAAGAAAAAAAAAAAAGAACTAGCTATACGACTTATGAAATAAGGGGCCAAAAGCAAGTTATTAAGTACTTTAACTTCTTTGCACCTCAAAGAGGAACAGTAACATTATATACCTCAGAGGTTTGTTGGCAGATCAAGAGAACTTATACACAGCATTTAGAAAAAAGCCCTAGCGTGTATAAGCACTCAGCAAACATTAGCAATGCTATGAACCTTATTAAAGAGTGCAGGAGCTGGGTCTGTTCCTATCTACTTCCAGCAGACACTCAAGATAGCTTGAGTCATGGCACCAGATTGACCTTACCTGGCGGGAGAAAACCGGCTGACATCCCCTCTGGGGAAGGTGAAGCATCGAAGATTAGGACTACAGACCCAGGAGGCTGGTGTTGAAGGTGCAGTTTGATCATTCTCAGGCTCCCGTTCCCCAAAAGAGATGGCTTCATTTATGAAGTCCCTGGCATTTAGTTGCTCCAGTTCAGCACTCACATGATCCCAGGCAGCAAAGTTATTGACCAATGCACCATACTTCTGCTCTGAAAGGAGACTGACCCGGATCGAAGGCCAAAGATCCCCAAACTGCACACCATAGGTCATGTCAAAATTCTGCAGAGCCAAGCGAGTAGCAGGAAATCTAGGCTCTGTGGCAGCCTAAAGGGAAAAGAACAGGCTTACTGATGTCCCATGTTGCCTCCACCCCTCACCGCCCAATCTCACCAATAACTTAGAGCTCTAGAGCAAATGCGCATTTACCTAGTGCCCACTCCTGCCTTTGCATCCTGTCAGGAAAAAAGTGTGGGAAAGAAAAGCAGTGAAGTAGTTGACCTATCAGGCTTGTGAGAGAAAGGAAGGTGTAGATCTCACAATAACATGTGGAAATCACCAAGAAAAGGAATGCTCTCTGAAGCCATGTAGTAAGAGGAACTTGCAAAAACAGAAATTCATGGCACACACTGGTGGCTTAGTGGTTTAATCCACCAAGTGTGGTCCACATAAATCCCAAGGACCTGGGTCCGGGGCCAGGGAACAACCAGGATGAACAACTGAAAATAAATAAAATACTTCTGCTTCCTCTCTCCTCCTGCCTGCCTGCCTACTTGCCTTCATTCCTGCCTACATCTGTCCTTTAAAAAAATAATAAATAAACAAGGACAAAGGAGCTCAGAAGAGGATTCCTGAGAATCTACAGAAGGTTGGAAGAAACTGTGAAGGTCCAAGGGGAAGCTTCAGATTTAAAAACAAAAAAAGCTTTCTCTCTCTTAACTCCTCTTTTCTAAAGCATTTTCACATCTCCCACCTTAAGTGAACACAGTAGATAACTCAGTGGGACACAAAAAATACCAACTTTCTACCTTTGATGAAACTACAAGGGTAACTTACCTAAGTTCATGCAGTGACTGACACGACAATGCTCAGAATCACAGGGCTCTTGAAGGTAATTTTGGTTGAGTTCCCAGACCCCAGGAAGATAGGGTAAGAGCTCACAGAAACCTTGACTCATGAACTAAAATGAGGATTTCCAGAATAACTTTATAGCTTCTGAAAAAAGGTAACTGAAATAGCAGAGAGGCACACGAGTCGGGCTTGAAGAGCAATAAACTAGATTAAAAAGAAAATAAAGATCTCAGCTGAGAAGTCCCCAGGTTGATCACAGCTGTCATAGTTGAGATGCTTTGCTATGAGTGGCAGTCTTGTTACAGTCCCTGAACTTCATTCTGGTCTGGGTGTTTGGTTTGGTCAGAACTCTTACTTTGGTCCTCATTTCTTGATTCTGCGGGGACTTTTGCTCTGATTATGACTTTTGCTATGGAAGGGACTCTTGCTCCGGTTCCTTCTACCGCAGGGACTCTTGCTCTTGTCCTGCCTTTTGCAATGGTGAGGACTCTTGCTTTGGTTCCGACTTTTGCCTTGAAGGGCACTCCTGTTCTTGTCACAGTGGGGACTCACACGCTGGCCATGATTTCTGGTAAGTTGAAGACTCTCTCTCTGATCCTGACTTATGTTTTGGTGGGAACTACTGCTTCGGCTCCGATGGGAAATCCTGCTCTGACTTCTGATGGAATGGAGACTCTGACTTCTGGTAAGGCAGTGAGGACCCTCGCTCTGGCTCACACACATGCTTTCGTAGGTAGTCTTACTCTGGCTGTCACTACTTTGGCATTCACTCACAGTAAATGTCGAACTACAGCTAGGATTAGTGCTACAGCTGGAACTTATGGGTGAAGGCAAAGGATGACAGGGGCTCTGGGGGCTCTCTTTGTGGGTGACTTGAGAAGACAGAGAGTAGACATGGAGACCACAGGGCACAGTATCAGAGTGGCCCTTGGTCTGGGAGGCATTGGGTAAATTTGGGGGATCGAGGGTTTTTTTCAAAGGGATATAAGAATAGAAGTGGGTAGAACAAGGAAGTGCCACAGGCTGGCGATGGGACTGCGGCAGGGCCCTGAGAGTGTTACAGGGGAGTCCCAGGGGCTGACCCTGACACTGAGGAAGGCATGTAGACTGATTGAGGCAACAAGGATTGATGGGGCAGGGACTGGGGGTGGCAGCAACCATGGAGTATATATGGGTACTTCAGGGGGCTCCTCTGGAGGGCCCATGGGGGCTGCTCTGAGCAAAATGAACAGGCAAAACAGGATCACAAGGAAAGTGGAGGGGAAGGGACTTGGGGACAGCCATTCTGAGGGTTCTAGGGACCACAGTAGATAAGGGAGTCCCTTGGGGAAGTTCTTTGGGGCAGGGTTTTGAGCAAGTTATGATAGATGTCGTTGTACAAGAAGTACCAGAGATATCAGGAGGGCAAGAGGGATATGGCAAGGTGCTAGTCATAGGGGGTTTGGGCTGATCAGGAGTGTGCTGAGTGGTGACAACCAGGGAATGACATCTGTGGGGAGCACGTGGCTGTCTTAACTCTGAGGACTTAGGGGGGCTGCCTTGGGGGCAATTAGGGGTAGGGAGAGGGGGCTCATTATAGTTTCTTCGGGGAGGTGGTTGGGGTGAAGATACATGCTGATTGTCACGGGGTGAAGGGAAGAAGGTAAAATAAGAATAGGAAGAAGAAAGGGGAACAGGTGGGCCCTGAGGACAAGGGGGATCAGAAATTGTGGTGCTTGGGTTTATGTAGAGGTAAGAGCTCCCACCAGTCTCCCATGAGAAAAATGAATCAAAGCAAGGCTTCCTGGAAGCCTGGGACTGGGGTGAGCAAGGCGAACAAGTACTTGCAGGGGGTGGGCAGATAGTGTAATAAAAGCTCCTAGGTGCAGATGTGTGGGCCTCTGGGGGAAGATGGGAGTAGTGGTAAGAGCCTTCCTGAGGTGAAGTGGGACAGTTAGCCATGCCTGCCTGAGAAGAAAGTGGAGAGCAATGATAATTTTTCCCAAGGGGCAGCTCAAACTTTGGTTTAGGTTCACAAGAGTCTGGAGGCTTAAGGTGGCCATGGCAAAAGCCACCAGTGGGTGGGGATGATGCTAAAGGAGGAGGAGGATCATTATAACTTCTCCCTGACGACCAGGGAGAGAGCAGAGGGGCGCTCATGGGCCCAGTTTCCAAAACCCTGTGAGAAAGGGGTGGGGAAATTATGGGTCTAGTTTCTATGGTACGGTGAGCAATAGGAGGTGAAATCACCAAACCAGTTCCCAGGGGCCTATGAGTAAGGGGCGGTGAAATTATGGGTCCAGCTTCTGTGAGCTGAGAGGAGGTCCCAGGGCTGGTTCCTAGGGGCTGATGAGTGAGGGGAGGGGAGGTTACCAGAGTTGAAGGACAACAGTAACTGAGGTAAATGTGCTGATCAATGCAAGGGCTTGGAGGACACTGATATGCGCTGCGTGGACTCCGAGTGGGTGACCCCAGAAGGCTGAACCGGTCACAGCAAGGAATGGAAGGAGGAGAACCAGAAAGGGCAGCCTCCTGGCAGCATGGCCTGGGAAGGCAGGGAGCACACGGTTCAAACGAACATCTCCTCGGGTTCAAAGTGACCTGTCGGGGTGGGGAGGGAGGCGATGGGAGTGGTGGGGAGGGAATCTTTCGGGGTAGAGAAGGGGGCGTGCCAGTTACCGAACAAATTCCAGAGCTATGGGTGAGGTTAGAGACAGGGTCTCTGGCGAAGTGGGGAGAGCCCACGGGTTGAAGGGAGTCGTTGCACCTTTTGTCTAGGTTTGGGGAAAGGTCAGGAGTATGGGCAGGGTGGTCACTGTAACCTTTCCGGGGCGCCAGAGGCAGCTCCAGGGTGAGGAAGGGGTTGAATCCTTTCCCGCAGGCCGTCGGAGACCCAGGAAGGAAGGGTAAGTCGCTAACACATTTTTCGATGGGTGAGGGCGGCCGGGATGGAATTTCTTCAAGGAAAGCAGGAGTAGTAGTCATGGGAAGGGGGAAAGGGAAGGGAAAAGGAAGGGGAAGGAAAGAAGGGGAAGGAGGGGACGGAGGGACAAAGGGGAGTGGAAGGGGTAGTGAGGAGCAAGGAGAAGGTAACCTGGCGCTGGGGAACCAGAAGCGGTGACGTAACTGAAAGAATAAGGGCTGTTATGATGTCATTTAGGAGGGCGGGGTCAGGAGCCTGCAAACTAAACGACAGAGCCAAAGATCTGTGACGGAATAAAAGGGCAGAGAGGTTCAGACCAAACAGGTGTGAAAGGGAGCAGCCTATAGACGCTTCCCCAGGGGCGCGGGAAAGAGCCTGACGGCGGTCCCAAGGCGCTGAAGTACCCAACCAGAACAGGGCGGGAAGGGGAAGAGCTTAAGAGACAAGAAAGCAAAGTTACTGTTCCCTCCTGGGCGCCAGCGGGACCTTACCCATTTCTTCTTATGTCGATATCTCCGAGGGACTGTCGCGAAGTTCACGCGCTTCTGTAAGTCCAGGACACCTCTCAATAAGAGCGCAGCCATGTCAGCGTGCGCCGCCGGGTGTTCCGACCGGAACCGCTTCCAGAGACTCGCGGGTTCCGGAGAGGTGCAGTGCGCGGCTCGGAACAAAAATGGGAGGGGGTTTAGGCTGACACTTAAAAGGACTGCGTACTAAAAATATTGGTGTCATTGTGGTAACTGAAGACCTATTCATATTCTTTCCTTCTTTTTTTTTTTTTTTTTAAGGAAAGGTGCAGGCAGGAATGAAAGCGAGCAAAGGTAGGCAGGTTGCAAGAGGAGAAAGAACTTTATTTAATAGTTCATCTGAACGAGTAACCTTGGCAAGTGTGTGGACTAAACCGCTAGGCCACCAGGGCACGACATGTCTTGTCATGGCATGTCTTTTATATATTTTACTTCCAAATCTGCATGCACATTTTTCCTTTTTTTGTTGTTTTTTGGCTTTGCTTTATTCTCCAATTTATTCCCCTGGTTGGGACTTAAAGTGCGGTATTGAATCCTAGTGGATATAGTAAACATCTTTGCCTTGCTCGCACTCTTAGAAGGACAGCATTCAGTATTTCACCATTATATGTAATGTTAACTGTAACCTTTTTAAAATTCGAAGTTCCTAACCAGATTAAGGAAATCTGATATTTTCGCAAAATCTTTGTTGATTTTCTTCATCTGTTAAGATGATCATATGGTTTTCCTAATTTTTTCTGTAATATGATGAATTATAGTGATTGATTTTCAAATGATGAAATAACTGCATTCCTGTAAAAATAAATGTGCTCGTGATGTTTTGTTGTTGTTGTTGTTTTTTATACTGTATTCTTGCATTTGTGTCATGAGGGATAGTAGACTGTAGTTTTCTCTTCCTGGGATGTCTTTATTTGATTTTGTTATCAGGGTAATGTTGACTTCATAAAATAAATTTGGAAAGCTTCCCTTCACTTCTATTTTCTAAAGAGAATTTTACAGGATTCGAATTCTCAAAATATTAATAGAACAGTAAAGCTATCTGGCACTGGAGTTAGTTGTTTTCTTTTTGTTTGTTTGGAGAGGAGTGATGATGGAGAAGAGAAAGTTTTAAATTCATTTTCTTTCACTAGTATGGGGCAGTGATTTTCAACCAGAAGTGACTTTGACCCTCTCCCAGGGGACATTTGGTAACCTTTGTAGAAATTCGACATCATTACAATTGGAGTGGGGTTTCTGGCATCTAGTGAGTAAAAGCCAGGGATACTGCTGAACACCTGCAATGTATAGACACATACACACAGTGTTATCCAACTCAAAATATCAGGAGTGCTGACTTTGAGAACTCTGATACAGAGCAATTTGAATTTGCCAGTTCTTCTCAGACCAGTTTGATCACTTGAGGCTTTAAAAAAAAAAGTGTTATTTTACCTAAGTTGTCAAGTATCTTTACATAAAGTTGTTTAGAATAGTCCATTACTATCCTTTTAGTGTCTGTAGCAAGGAGCAACAAACTACAGCCACAGCTCAATTCAGCCTGCAACCTGTTTTGGTTTGTCCTTCCCCCAGCCCCTGGTCTCAAAGCCAGGTCCTTGGGCTTTCAATGGTTTACAACCTTAGCCATTGAGCCACAGAAGTTTACTTAGTCTGTTTTTAAAATGCGATTTTATTTTCACACAGCCACACCTTTCATTTATTATGACTCATTTACCGCTACTATAGAGTCAAATGGTTTGCTCTAGAGATGGTATAGCCCACAAAGCCAAAAAAAAAAAAAATTGCTATGTGAATCTTTACAGAAAAAGTTTTCTGGCCCCTAATATTTGTAGGATCTGTAGTAATGTCCTCTCATTACTGATAATAAGTTGGTTCTTCTCTCTTTTGACTTTATCAACCTAAAAAGATTATTTTATTGAACTTTTCAAAGACCCGTCTGGTTTCATTGGTTTTCTCCTTAGTTTCTTTTTAATTTCATAGGTTTCTGCTCTTTGTAATTTCTTCCTACTTAATTGGTGGGTTTTTTTGTTGTTATTGTTAGTCGCTCTTTTAAAGAAATATTTAAAATAAGCTAGAACATCTGTGATATTTACCCATATAATTACTATTTCTGAGACTGTTCACTCCTTTGTGTAAATCAGTTTTCATTTTAGTATATTTTTCCCTGGAGAACTTTAATATTCTGTGTAGTCCTGGTCTGCTGACAATGAATTCTCACCTTTTCTTTGTTTCAAACATTTTGCTTTCATTTAAGGATCTTTTTATTAGCTACAGAATTTAGCATCAAATTTTCTTTTCAATGCTTGAAAGAGGAGTTCTTTTCTATTTTAAGAAAAAGGTGCAGGCAGGAATGAAGGTGAGTAGGCAAGCTGGCAGGAAGAGAAAGGAGGAAGTATTTCATTTTTTTAGTTGTTCATCTTTTATGTTCCCCCTCCCCTGCACACACACACTTCAGGCCTGAGTCACAAACCCAGGTCATTGGGCTTATGTGGAATGTACTCAGCCAGAGGCTGACTACTACTACTAGCTACTACTAACTGCTACTACTACTACTACTACTCCACCAGGTGAGGAGTTATTTCTTATGAGAAATGTGTAGTAACTCTCATCTTTGTGCCTCTGTATGGAATGCATTTTTTTCTTTGTGGTGTTCTTTTTATCACTGGTTTTTAGCAATTTGAGGGTAAGTAATGTGACTTGTTATGATTTCCTTTGTGCTTATTCTGGTTGGGAATCTGTTGTGTTTGTGGAACTGCGACTTTATACTTTTCATCAAATTTGGAACATTTGAACCATTCAAATACCATCCCCCACTTCCACTTTCCCTCTCTTCTGGGTCTTTTTTTTTTTTTTTTTTTTAGGAATGAAGGCAAGCAGAGGCAGGTAGGTAGGAAGAGAAGCAATTTTATTTTTAGTTGTTTATTTTGGTTGTTCCCACTGGTCTTGGGACACGAACCCAGGACCTTGGTATGCATATGGTTTGTGCCCAACCACTACTCCACCAAGGTGCATCACATACTGCATTTTTAAGTTCCAGAACTTGATTCATTTTTATATTTTCTACTTATTTCATTAGCTTCAAAGAGTCCTTAATAAAAGAAATCCAAGCAGACCTACACCTGGACACATTGTCACTAAAATGTCAAAAATACAAGATAAAGATTTTAAAAGCATCCAGAGAAAAACAAGTCACATACAAAGGAGTCCCCATAAGATTGTCAGCAGATTTCTCAACTGAAACTTTATAGGTGAGGAGGGAATGGCATGATATATTCAAAAAGTTGAAAGAAAGGTATTTTCAACCTAGGATATCATCAGATTATCATTCAGAACTGAAGGAATGATAAAAAGCTTTTGCAATAAGCAAAAGTTAAAGGAATTTTACATCACAAAACCAGTTCTACAAAAAATACTGAAAAGATGCTATGTAGAATGTAAAGAAATAACACTTAAAAACAGGTCTATTAGACCTCTTCATCTATGTTCATTAGAGATAATGGTCTGTGATTTTCCTTCTTGGTGACATCCTTGTCAGCTTTTGGTATCAGTGTGATGTTGGCCTCATGGAGAGTGTTTGGGACTGTTCTCCGTTCTTCAATATTTTAGAAGTGTTTGAGTAGAATAGGTATTAATTCTTCTCTAAGTTTTAGTGAAATTCATTGGAAAAGCCATCTGGTCCTGGACTTTTACTTTTAGGGAGACTTTTGATTACCTCTTCAATTTGTTTGTGGGAGGCCTCTTGAAGAACTGTGTATGTATTATTTAAGATAAGCCTATGATGTAGGCTTTATTATCCCCATTTTATAGATGAGAAATCCAAAGCTAAGAAATCTGCCTAAGGTTATATAGTTTACAAGTGTCAGAGCCAAAGTTCAAATTTATCTTCTGCCGGGATTGCTCCCAGGAACAGGGGAGAGGGGGGCGCCGCCAGATTGAGAACCTCAGTGAGATAGAAAGTGGGGTCAGGGGGCCAAGTCTTCAGACTGAGAGCCCAGAATACCCTGCCTTCCACCTGTTTATTGAGTTCATACACAGCATTGCTTCCAGCAGCTTATGCAAACAATTCTATTGTTACATTAGATTTCTAACTACGTAAATATCTATCTTGTTTTTGGTAGTGAACAGTTACAGGAACACTGCCCCAATGTTTTTCCACGGTGGCCTCTGCCCAGTGCTCTGGGCCTGGTGTCCTTGATGTTTGCCAACTCCCACTTCATCCTTGCTCTACTTTCTGCCGGCAACAATCTCCTATGGCCAAATCCTGTGTGCTTAATATTTTATCCTGTTTAGTTTGTTTTTTTTTTTTGAAAGATAATACTATCCAAAATTTCAAATTTTACTTTTACCATGCTGGTTTTTTTTAGTTATCTTTTTCTTCTTGATAATTCTAATGTTTTAACTTTCTAAATTAAGGATTGTGACTCAAGCTTACATTATGAATTTTTATATATTCTAATTCATTTTAAAGTTTGTTTTGGAAATATTCAATATATTGTACTCTCCTCCCAAGTTTCTTTTGAAGTATTTAATGTGATAAAATAAGTTCTTTTCTTGGCCAGAAAAAAAATTCAAAACAAAAATCGAAACAAAAAAATGAGTGGTAAAGGAAACTAGAACTCTGGGGGTGAGTGTGGTGTGAAATGCAGACTGAGGTGTTAATTCAGTATCCTAAAACGCAAATAACTGTGAAAAAATAAATATATAGTATATAATAAACATATAACGATAATATAATGAATATCCATGTATCTACCATATTGTTCAATTTTACCTGTTTTGAAAAGTAAATTTTTAAAAAGCATGTAATTTGGGGGAAAAAGTTTAAAATACAAGGATCACCCCCTTCAAAAAAAAAGGAGAGGAAGGCAGGCAAATAAGGCAAAGGAAAGGAAGAAACATCTTTGTTTAGTCAGATGATGGGTCCTTGGGATGTGTTTTGCAAGCCAGCAGCTCAGCTGCCAGAGCAGAAAGGATGCACCTCCCCCACTTAAAAAAACAACAAACATTTTGAAGGGTAAGAAGTACTTTTGTTTCTCCAGGGTCCTTGGGCTATACATGATCTACACCCTAGATACAGGCTTAGTGCCTAAGCCAAGACACGCCCTCATTAGGTCTGATTTCCATGAAATCCCTGTGTATTTGTAATAGTAGTTTCAAAGGCCTTTTCTGCTATATAATCATCTCTGTCATTCTGCGTCCATTGTTATTGACTCTCCTAACCAAATTTACCAGCTGCTTTTTTAATTAAAAATTTGTTATTATAAAATTTTACATTATTGAATGCTATATTTTATTATCTACCTTTAAAATACCTTGGACTTTGTTTTGGCAGGCAGTCAGGTTTTTTGTGAATCAGTTGATCAGTTCAAGTCTCCTTTTTTTGAATTAATGTTATTTTTAAAGGAAAGGGGCAGGCAGGGAGGAAGAGGCAGGAGTAAAAGAAAAACTTTAGTTGTTCATCTTGGTTGCTCCTCCAGTCCGGGACATGAACCTGATCCTTGGGAAGTATGTGTACTGTGCCCACCAAAGGCAACTGACCCCACCACTATTATACCAAGGCATGTGCCTTGTTTTGTTTTTAAAGAAGCATGTTTATTTATTTTGGTGCTCCCCCTCACCCCTAAACCCAGTCCTTCCAGTTCTACATGGTCCTTGCCTGACAGTCTGTTACCTGAGCCACCAGGGTGCACTGCAGATTTTTTTTTTTTAATTTATAGAGGTTTAACTAATTTACATAATACGACCCCATATGTGTTTACCATTCATGAAATACAAGACCACTCCACACCCACCACCAAATTACCAAAAGTCCTTCCCCCTCTGCCAGCACTGCCTACCTGTCTTAACTCGCTTGGACTCCAGTAACTCTCCTCCCTCTAACCTATACCTTCCTTACTCTTTTTAAAAACAGATTTTTAAAGAAAACTTGTTGAATATTGAAACCAACCAAAAACTGTCAAAAGATTAGAAACTAATGTTCATTTAAAGTGTGATAACGGCATCATAACGGCATCATAGTAAGTAAACTAAAGTCTTTATCATGCTTGCTAGGTGATGGATACAGGGGGATTACCAGTCTATCTGTTCTTATTGTTTGTAAATTTTAAATTGAAAAAAAATTCTAATTAAAAAAAAATAAAAGACAGAAGGTAGGCTTGCAGATAACTGGACTTTATTAAGATGGAATCATTGCCAATTACACAGAAGCTACTTGCCTAAGTCAAAATCCATGAGGTATACATAAACTTACAGTTACACCAATAAGAAACAAATGGCATGTTCAAAACTTTAAGGAAATATCCTGATGCCCAGGTGATGCAGGCTGGGGTGAATGAGTCTGCACATTTATTTCAAGCTGGTAAACAGTTTGTGGGCCACCTAGATGGGGGAAAGAAAAGGATGTCATCAGTTGACAATTTTTTTTTTCCTTAAAGATAGTATTGTTTTGTTTTTGTTTTTCCCTTAAAGGAAAGGTTCAAATAGAAATGAAAGCGAGCTGGCAGGTAGGAAGGAAGAGAGAGGAGGAAGAAGCATTTTATTTATATTTATTTAGTTGTACATCTTGGTTCTTCCTGGTTCAGGACACGAACCCAGGTTCCTGGGATGTATATGGACTGTGCTTTGGCCAGAGTCATACCCAATTGGTAGTTTTAATGTCATAGCTTACAAGGTCCTTCCTGACTTGGAACTGTACTGCATTTTCTCTTAACATTACTCCTCAAACTTCCACACCTCTACTGAATCCCAGTGAACTATCCTCAGTTACCTGAATACCTAAAATTCCTTCCTCTTTTTCTGCACCTTTAATTTTTCCTTTAGGATTTAAGTTTACGCTTCATTTCCTTCAAGTCATCTGTAAACAACACACAAATCTGTCCTTCCTGTCTTCCCCACAGAAGCTTATACCTCCCAGTTAACCACATTTATTAATTCAACACACATTTACAGAATACCTACTATATTTCAGATACTGTTCTAGGAGCTGAGTGAGTTACAAAGATGAACAAGACGGGGTGCCCTAGTACAGCAGCATTTAGGTCAGCCACCTCTGGAAGAGCACAGGCAACTATATATCCAAAGGACCTAGGCTCGTGTACCAGATCCAGGGGCAATAACCAATGTGAACAAGCTAAATAAAATATAATAAAAATAAGGCAATACTCTGAACCTTAAAAAATGAAATACAGTAACTTCTGATAGTGATAAATGCTGAGGAAAATGAGGGGAAGAGCACAGCAGTTTGAAAGAGAGGGGTCCTCTTAAGTGACAATCATCCTGAGGTTTCTACCTCTGTGTCCTATGCAGGGTCAACTCAGTGAAGGAACCATGCCTGTGTACCTCCAATTCTTAACCTGGCACTTGGTTCACAAAGTATTTAAAAAACAAAACTTAGCATTTTAACCTTTTTTAAAAAAAAAGGAAAAGTGCAGGCAGGAATAAAGGTGAGTAGGCAAGGAGGTTGAGAGGGGAAGCAGCAATTTTTTTTTTTAATTGTTCATCTTGGTTTCTCTTCCCGGCCCTGGGAAGCAAATCTGACCTAGGGATGTAAGGACCGTGCCCAACCACTGCTCCACCAGGGCCTGCAACATCTGAACCATTTTTAACTACATGTTGTGTGGCATTAAATAGATTTACATTATTTTTTAACCATTAACCTCCAAATCTTTTTCATCTTTCCCAAATAAAACTCCATACCTATTAACTGATAATTCCCATTTCTCTGTCCTTTCAATCCCTGGCAACCACCACTCTTTCTCTTTATGGATTTGACAATTTTAGGTACCCCGTATAAGTGGAATGATATATTTGTCCTTTTGTGATTGGTTTACTTCACTCAGCAATATCTTCAAGGTTTATTCATTAATATAATATGTCAGTTTCCTGTTTTTGTTTGTTTGTTTGTTTGTTTTTAAAGGAAAGGTACAGGCAGGAATGAAGGCAAGTTGGCAGGCAGGTAGGTAGAAAGAGAGGCGGAAAAAAATCACTTAATTTTATTTACTTGTTCACATTGGTTGTTCTCCCCAGCCACGGGTCTTGACAGGACCTTGGGCTGTATGTGGGACTGCTCCCAGAGTGTACTAGACCACTGGCCACCAGCACATGCCCTGTCAGTTTCACTTTAAGGCTAATATCTCATTGAATGTATATGCCACATCTTGTGCATCCGTCCACCCATCAATGGACACTGGCATTACACCTACCTTTTGGTTACTGTGAATGCTGCTGTAAACATGAATGCACAATTAACGGTTTAAGTCCCTAAAAAAAGTCTCAATTCTTTTGGGTGTATATCCAGAAGTGTAGGAGGTGACTCATATGGTAATTCTAAGTTTTATTTTTTAGGTAAAGTACTTATTGCCAAATAATTCCATTATAGGGATATATATATATATATATATATATCGTTTTATTTATCCATCATCAGCTGATGGACATTCATGTTGTTTCTATCCTTTGTCTATTATAAATAATGCTTTCATGAACAATTTGTTTTCACTTTCTTTTTTTCAGTCTCCTGCAGCTCTGGGTCTCAAATCTGGGTCTGTGGGCTTTACATAGCCTACACCTTAGCAGCCTGAGCCACAGGGATACTATTATCTACTTTTTAAATATAGCCCCTATAGTGGATGTGAAGTAGAACCCAATTATGGTTTTGATTTGCATTTCCCTGATAGCTAAGGGGTGAGCATCTTTTCATATGCTTATTAACCACCCAATCGGTTTAACATAAAACCACATCAAACGTAGCCTACCTACATGTAATTTATTTAAAATAAACTCAAGTTTACTTAAAAAAGGGGGGGGGGGGAAGCACACCCTGGTGGCTTAATGGTTAAGTCTGTTAGATGCAGTCCACATACATCTGAGGGACCTGGGTTCAAGACCTAGGACAAAGGAAAACAACCAGGATGAACAACTAAATAAAATAAAAAATGTTGCTTCCTCAATTTCTGCCTGCCTTCTTGATCTCATTCCTTCTTGCCTTCCTTCTCTCTTTAAATAAAAAGACAAATGTATCCTCGTAGAGTAGTGATTAGGTCTGCCACCTCTGGCTGAGCCAAGTTCATATACAACTCAAGGACACATGTACACATCCTGGGGCTGGGGGAATAACCGAAATGCACAACTAAATAAAAATAAAGAATGTAGTTTCTTCCTGTCTCTTTCTTCCTGCCTGCCTACTTGTCTTCACTCCTGCCTGTTCCTTTTCTTTAAAAAATATATGCATACATACATAAGAAAGTAGATAAAGTTAACAAAAAAAATCTTTTGAATCAATTATCTACATAGTAAGGATATGAATTACTTTAAAGAAAAGCCTATTACTTAAAAGTATAAAATCCATTTTCCCCACTATTTAGCAGGGCAAGTTGTGACATGATTTCTCTTCTCCAAGCCCAATTCTTATTTGTAAATGTGGATAACGACACCTATCTTCAGGGGAAGTGACAGAATTAGGGGAGATTATGAAAAGCACCCAACACTGTACCCAAGATATACAGTAATCCCTCACCTATCGCGTGAGTTATGTTCCAGAGACTCCCGCAATAGGTGAAAATCCGCAAAGAAGTGGCGTTATAATTTATTATTTATATATATATATTTTTTAAGGCTTTATAAACCCTTCCTACTTTCCTATAAACCCTTCCCACACTCTTATGAACCTTTCCCACACTCTAATACATATACCGCAGAATCCCATGACATAGCAAAAATTCCGTGAAACAGAATTATATATATATTTTTTTAAAATCTGCGATAAGTGAACCATGATACAGCAAGGGACGACTGTACATGCTTGTTGATGAATCTGTCTTTAGGACAAACAGGTGGTCCATACCAAGTCCTCCCTAGTCACTATGAGCTTTCTCCTTTCTGACTTTATGCTGACTTACGCAGTGGTCCCTTGCATGCAAGAAGTCAAAGAGCTCCTCTGTGCAATCCTCCTCTGTCTGTGACCTGGAGGATACACGCTGATCACAGAGCTCTAGTCGCTCCCGAGCCTTTATACATTTCTCCAGCTGCTCGCATTGGTCTCTCACTGTTGTTAGAGGATCCTGAAGAAACAAAGAAGAAAGAGGAGAAGGGAGTTTAGGAGGAGACCCACAAACCATATGCTTAATATAACCACCAAACCAAGGTGCTGCCTCTGAATTACCGTGCAGAAGGCCAGCTGGCAAAGCCACACTGCCGCCAGAAATGGCAGAATGGGGTCTCCCATTCAATTCTGATGCTAAGTAGTAGGGAAAAGTTTCACATTCCTGCCTTCCAAGGTTGCCAGTATGCACTGAAAGCCTCAGTCCTATCTGAAAAACAAGGTGATAAAGGAAACCTGGCAAACTTAATATAGGTCTATAGGAGGCCTTCTTAAACAAACATTTTGGGATATAATGCCTGTGAATTTCAATGTCCTTTTTCTAACAGGCCTGTGTATCCCAGTTTCCCACCTAGAAAGACAATGTTAACATGAAGAAGAACCATTTAAGAAAGTTCCTTCTGGAATTCTTTATTAAACCACAAATAGTAGATGACTGAGTGCCAGGCCCTCAAGATGCTGCTTTGATTCCTAAAACCACATCTAGAGAAGCCACAAACCCATAAAAGACTCAGCTTCTCAGACCCACCCGCAAAACACTCCACTGCACAGGAAGAAGTAAAAGCTTTTCCCACTCCCATTCTCTCCAAGGTGTCAAAGACTAAAGGCCCTTAGAGTTTCATGAAATTCAAATTTCCTTTTACTGAGATGTTCCAAACCTGAGACAGCTCTTACCACTAATTCCTCCTCCTCCTCTTCTTCCTATAAAAGGAAAACAAAATTAATGTCAGCAGCAATTTTATGACATATTTCCCAGTCATATTGATATTATAATTACTGAGGATAAACACTGCATTAATCATCTTTTAAAATGTTCTGTATTTTGCAAAACTCTGGTGGCTTAATGGTTAAGTCTGCCAGATGCATTCCACATACATCCCAAGGACCCAGGTTTGGACAGTGTGGTAGCGGGGGAAGGGGGACAACCAAGTTGAAAACTAAATATAATGCTTCTTCCTCCCTCTTCCTGCCTGCCTGTCTCTGCTCGCCTTCCTTCCTCTCTCATCTTTTCTTTAAAAAAAAATTCTGTATTTTATGATTTGACATTTTGCTCATCCAGGAGAGACTGCCCCTCCCACTGATGGCTAATTTCTAAATAACAAACAATTTAAGAAGGGTCACATCTTTCATATAACCAATTCAAAACCCATTAACACCATTTACCTAATTCCTATATTAAACCAATTATTGTCCCTCATCACCCCAGAACCAAACACCTGAACAATTAGGGAACCCCTCCTCACCCCATATTCCAGAATTCACTCAAAATTATTCAAACTATCCAATCCTAAACTTGCTAAAGCAAGTCTCCCTTGCCTCACCCACTCCTTCCCTCACAAAGTGAGGTTCTGTTCCTTCTGATCCTATCTGGCCCTGGCACTACCCCACGGGTAGTGTGGGTGGCCTAGCCCGTTTTGGCTAGTGTGGCTTATATACCCTTCTTTGGGAAACGTGAAAAAAAAAATCATGGGTACATTTCAACAAAGACACACTATCTAACTTTCACTTGCAACTACCTCAAAAGTAAATTCTAAAGTTTATAAAGCATTTTCATATTTGTAATGATTTGATTAGTCACAAAATTTCTTTAAGAGGCTCCCCTTTTAGAGAAAACACTAATTAGACGTTTTCTGGCGTAGATTCAAGCTTGAATACTTTTTTTAAGGTAAGATGCAGGCAGGAATGAAGGTGAGAAGTCAGGAAGAGAGAAGGAAGAGACATTTTTATTTAGTTGTTCATCTTTGGTTACTTTCCACACCCCGGGTTTGAGCCAGGGTCCTTGTGATGCACGTGGACTACGTCCAATCACCTTATCCGCTTGGCCACCAGGTCACACCAAGTTTGAAAAGATTTTTGTTCTAAATTCTGATAGCTTCCAATATTACCAAAAATAACTAAATTTTGACTTACACCCCAAACCAAGTTAGGAGGAAAACTAACATGTTTTTCTATATTCTGAACTTGAATCTGGCATATAAAAACGGTCAAATCTAAATTCTTTAAACAGTGATTAAATAAAGATGGTTACATCTTTTTTGGCTTGCCAAACTTCCAGGACTCAGAAGTAGATTATCAACATAAAGGTACCAGAGGGCTAAATGACTCCACTCACAAGCTTGGAAAACACCAGCTCCTACCTATTTACTTCTGACTCAAGTGCACAATCTCAAATTTAGTTTCCTTTCTTCTGAGGTGAGCAGGTTTAAAAAGCAATCCTCCATGGGGGCATCAGCACAGGCCTAACTCTGGGGCATAGCAGTCTACTCAGTGTCTCAACAGCCTATGCAGGCACATGTCCACATTTAGGAGAATGGAAATATAAGGAATATATGAAAATAAAAAAAGAACTAGCTCAGCAACCCATTAATATGTTATCAAAATTCCAACCCAGGGGCACCCTGGTAGATAGCAGGTTAACACAACTGCCTCTGAAGGACACACGTCACATATCCCTGCGTGGCAGGGGGTGGCTGCCTTCCTGCCTAGTTGCCTTCAATCCTGCCTGCACCTTTCCTTTAAAAAAAAAAAAAAAAAAAAAAAAAATCCAATACAATCTGCCTCATTCTCCACCACGTCCTTCAGAGGGACCAAAGCTTAGGAAAGCTATGAGCCCGAGGGCAAGTTCAACAGAACCCAAGCAGTTTATTCTCACAATTGGCAAAGGTCTCTTTTAAATATGAAGGTGTTATTTAAGATGTAAATCCTACATTTTCATTAAGTAAGGTTTCATAACCTTGCTCAGGTATATTATACTTGAGTTGAAAACCAGAAATAATCATACAAGTGAAACCTTTATAACATTTCCCTATACTACTACTACATTCCCGATGCTACTACTTCGATCATTTGGCATCACTGATAATTCTGTGTCACAAGTATCTGGGCATGTTTTAGAAAAACAAATACAAGTCTGAATATGGAGTAGTTCATGTAAAATTTCCAGTGAATGAGAAAAATCAAGGTCACACTAAAAAAGATTTAAACTCCAGGAGGTATAGGTTCTTCATAAAAGACCTCAGTTTTCTTAATTTTAAAATTGACTACTTATTTCTTTTTCTCATCTACTGTTGTGATAAGCCTTGCTGAGGTTGGCACCACGTATTTCTGAAAATAGTAAGGCGAGGAAAAAAAAAAAAAAGGGATAAACTAATTACCAAATATTCTGAGCCATAAGCCCAGAACAGCTGCCCCGAAGTGACGAGAGAACGAAGAAATAGGCAATGAGATGGGAAATACAAAGTTAGCTGGCTTCTGTAAAGCTGTGTAGCATTGTGGGTAGGTCTTAGGACTGAGACCATGCTGCTTGGGTTCAGACCCTGGCTCCATGATTTATTAGCTATGTATCTTTATACAAGACATTTAATCTCTCTATGCTTCTTTCCTCATCTGTAAAATGGCAACGATAACAGTACCTAACACTTCATAAGACAGTTACAAGAGTTAAATGAATTAATACATATTAAGCACTTGAAAATGAAAGCAAATATTATATCTACATTCTTACTCTGGAAAAGAGCTCCCCTTCTCATCATAGAATTATACACTTTCCTACATTATCCCCCCAAATACCTTCCTCGTCCCCTCACCCGTCCCCAAGAAAGAGAAACCACTTTTTCACAGAAAGTCGTTTAAGACCAGATCTCTGAAAATCCATGGAAGAAGCGGCAGGGATTCCTGACCTAAGGAAAAGGCTAAAGCGGATTTGCTTGCTCCCAAGACCTGCCAAGCCAGGGCCTCGGAACACTAGATTAGTTAAAAATACAGATACCATTTTTACAAAAGTTTAGTAGACACAGCATTTTCCCACTCCTTAGATATGCACCACATTGACAGAACGCGGGACACCCGGAAAAAGGCCCAAAGAAAGACTGACATCTGCTTGCCCAAGGTCACTCGACGAATGAGGAAGAGGGGACCCCGCAACCTAGGTGTGGGAAACAGGACGAAGAGGTCCCTGGCGTGTTTTGGCGGGCTAGGTGCTGAGACTCAGGACAGTGAAGAGAGTCGGTTCGATCTCCCTGTCTTACCTCCTTGGGATCTCCAGAGCCGGTCAGCATCTTCCGCTCGTCCTCCAACCCCATGTCCTGCTACGGTTCTGGACTGACTCCACACGAACGGCCGCAGCGATACCTACCCAACTCCACAACCAAGAAGGACTCGTAAGGGTCACTCAGCGGATATCCGGCGGCATGGCCGGAAGTGCGGCAGACTCGTCGTAGCCGCGAACACACGCTCCAATTGGCATGTACCATCGTCCATAGTCAGGAGATAGGGGGAGCTGGTATTTGCTCCTGAGGAGGCTTGGCTAAGAAATATCCCCTTAGTCATGCCACGCCCAAATATGCTAATTTAAGAGTTTGCTTAAAATATCCGCTTATAAGAGATCTGAGAATTAAGCCAGTCTATTTCATGTTCCCTCAGCGCAGTTCCCATTCTTACCCACATCGCTTATTAGAACAGTCCTAACTGCTGACCTTTTCAAGATGGCGGCTCGCGTGTGCCACCCTCGGGCTCGCGCACCTCCCCAAGATGGCGGCGCCCGAGGCCTGGCGCGCCCGGAGTTGCTGGTTCTGTGAGGTAGCGGCGGCAACGACCATGGAGGCCACGTCCCGGGAGGCGGCGCCAGCGAAGAGCTCGGCCTCGGGCCCCAGCGCTCCCCCCGCCCTGTTCGAGCTGTGCGGGCGGGCGGTGAGCGCCCATATGGGGGTTCTGGAGAGCGGGGTGTGGGGTAAGTCGCGGGGTGAGGGGCTACCTCAGGCAAAGAGCGGAGGCGGCCCGGCTGCCGGGGGGCGCGGGGGGCGAGGCCGGGAGGCCCGGGGCAAGGCCCAGCCCCGGGCACTAGAAGCTAGACCGTCGGGTCGGAACACGATTTCTGTGATGGACCGGGCTGGGCAGAGTCAAGACGGGCACCTAACCGGCAGGTGGACCCGCTCCGCGGCCTGGCCTGGGGGGCGCCGGGGGGCGAGGCCAGGAGGCCGGGTCTGAGGCGAAGCAGGCAGGGCCACGGCGCCGGACGCCGGACGGACTAGCGGGGCCGCGGGCACCGGACTGACACTAGGGCTGGGCCGGGCTGGGGAGTGTTGGATGCCGCACCGACGGGCAGGGATGGCCCTGCCGTCTGGGGGCGGGGGCCGAGGTCGGGAGGCCCGGCCTAAGGCTAAGAGGCCAGGCCCCGGACCACCTAACTGACCGGCGGCGCGGGGCCTCCGGGACCTGCCTGACACCCCGCGGCGGCCGAGGCTCCGGGGCCAACGGATGGGCCGGGGGAGCCGGGTGCATTGGCGAGCGCGGCGACGGGCCGGGGGAGCGGCCGAACGGCCCGGGGCGCCGAGGCCTGTCTGGGTGCCCCGGGCTGAAGGAAGCGAGTGACCGGCCGCCCGGCCACGGTGCCGAGCTGATTGAGCGACCGACTGACCGCAGGCCAGGGTTAGCCGGAGGCCACTTGATTTGGCCTGACCTGCGAGGGAGGGCCGGAGAGCCGGTGCAGGAGACCCGGAGTGGGTCAGCAGCCGTGGGAGGCTCGAGTGACGGACAGGCCGGCAGGGCCGAGGAGGCCCCAGGAGGGCCCCGGACTGGGAGGGGGCGCGTCGCCACTGGGAGGCCTTGGTCCGAGCGAGAGCGAAAGGAGGCCCTAGGCCTAAGGGCAGGCGGATGGGCCTGGCCCGGGGCACGGCGCGGTGGCAAGCCGCTGAGGCTGGCGCCAGGGCGCCGGGATGAGGGCCGGGCAGAGCCCACTGACTGGCGGGTTTGCTGGGCCTGGGAGTGCGGCGGGCCAGCATCGGGGCAGAGCCGGCCTGCAGCCAGAGGGGCACGAGGAGGCCTGGCTGTGGGTGGCACGGCAGCTGATGAGGAGAACTCGGGTGGGGTCGTGGGGACGATAGTGAGAGTGAAAGAGCAAAGTGAGGGCTCAGGGGGATGGGCCCGACGCACGGCGACAAGGGCCTGACAGAGTGGTGGTGTGAGGGGGTGGGGTCCAGAGGCCAGGGCTGAAGTTGCTGAGGAGATTGCAGGCCCAGGGCCCAGGGAAGGCAGGCGTGGAGGCCCTGTGCCTTGGAGGGTGGGGAGTTCTAGAGAAGGCCTCGAGAAGGGTTGCTGGTGTGCCAGGCCAGGAGGAAGGCCCCACTAAGATCAGGGGTGAGAGCTCGAGGTCCTAGAGTGGGGGTGGGGTCACAGCATGAGGTCGTAGACGTGGAGAAAACGCCTTAGGGTGTGAGGAATTTGGGCCTCCAGAAATAAGCCCTAAGGCTGTGGAGAGTGGTCCAGGGGGTCCAGGGATGGGCAGGCCCTTGATGGGGTGGGGGTGGGGCACTGATCCTGAAGAGGCCCTAGTGTCTTCCTGTGCTGGGGGAAGACGGTTCGCAGTCTTAGGCCTGCTGGGGGGAGGGGATGGTGGAGGCTCCGTGCCAGCAGCTGAAAAGAGAAGGGTCAGGCTGACCCATGGCACTGGGCAGAGGGCTCAGAAAAGTCCTGGGGACAGTGAAGGGAAGCAGAGAGGATATGGCTGGGTCAGTCTGCAGTTTCTAAGTTACTAATGTGACCAGGAGGGAAGAGGACTGGGTGTGTGAGCCCCCAACTTGGAAAGGAGAAGCATTAAAGGTATAAGCTGAAAGAAGTAAGAGAAAACCTTTTTAAGAATGGAGAAAGGGAGAGAGTTTATTGATCATAGCGGATAAGAATCCCTGTGATGAGAGGGGATGGCTAAACAAAGGGGACCAAATTGGAGGAACAGGGGAGCAAGAGTTTCTGTGGGCCTACTCCAGGTAAACAGTCACACAGAAAAAGCTGAATCAAGTTAGGCCTCTTAGAAGGGCCAAATAAGAGGCCTGCTAAGCAGTGCTATTTTGGAGGAATGTCTCAGTGCAGGCTAACAGCCAGGAAAGACTTCCTGGAGGTAGTAGACTAGCATTGCTTTGGTGGTAGAGGTTGAGAGGTGGTAGTAAATGAATAGAGACATCAGGAAAAGATACAATGAGGAAATAGAATCATTTAGGTATGTTTTACCTTGAATGCCAGGATATGAAGCTTGGACTCCTTGAATTCAGTAGAGCACCTACATTAATATGTAGTAACATGGGAAGTTAATGCTTTCATTCAGCATTGAGTCCTTGAGTACATTGAGTCCTTACTATGTACAGAGACTTGTACTAGACTTGGATATCAAAATTAACTTATTCCATAAATGAAAGAGACCCTAGAATGGAAGTTTTGAAAGATTCTCCTTAGATATAGTAAACTCTAAGCTCTGAGGCTTGTTCTTGGCAGGACAGAGAGATTCTATTGACAGGATAAGAATAATAGCCAAGGTGCACCCTGGTAGAGTAGTGGTTAGATCAGTCACCTCCCAAGGAGCAAGCCACGTACCCATGAGTTTAAGTCCTGGACCTGTGGGGGAACAATCAGTGTGAACTTCTAAAACAAAAATAATAAAGATGTTTCTTCCTCTTTTCTCTTCCTGCCTTTCCTTAAAAATAAGAAAAGAATAGCCAACATTTAGTGAGCTTATTATGACCAGGTATCTTAAACAGATAGCAAGCAATATCATGAGGTAGTTACACCACTTTTAAATTGAGGAAACTGAGGTTTAGAGATGCTCATTTGCCTCAGAATTTACAATTAACTAAGTGGTAAAATCAGAATTTCATTGTTTTGTCTAGCTCTAGAGACTAACTCTGTTAGCCACTATACTATAATGCCTCTCAAAACTAGGGAAGTCAGCAAGAACAGGTTTTATTTTTTAAGATATGTTAAGTATAGTGTATGGAACCTAATTATTTCTGTTTTTCATAGGAAAGTATTAGTTCAGGTTGTAGTCAGATCCCAAAGGGCAAGTGGTCAATCTGGAGGAGTGGGAAGGGAATTCAAAGAAGTCTGAATAAAAGAGTATGTAATACTTGAAAGATGAATAGTTGATATACCAAGAGTGGCAAGGACATGTTAGATAAATGAAAAAAGTAGTTTACAGTGTGGTTGAAGTGCAGGAGGCAAAGCAGGGAGCTGGAGAAGTTTGTAGGGCCCAGATTATGAAGGACTTTTTTTATCACACATTTTTAATAGTAACTTTTAATGAAGAATGTTTCATTATACTTGGGCAGAAGTAAACTGACCAGCTCCTACATGAGCATACTAGCTTGCTTTCTGGGATTATCTCACCCTTGAAGTTGTCAACTAAGTGGCTGAATATACATGGACCAGAGTTTCAGTTAGACAGGTTAGCTTCTCTAGGTTCATTCCAGTTGTCAAATGAAAAGTGTACCCTTCTAGGTCCTTTTCCAACAAAATAAATAATGCTTGGAATCCTAGAAGAAAAATTAAATTTTGTGTTTTGGTTTTTGTAGCTCTGCCAGGCCCAATACTGCAAAGCATCTTACCTCTGCTCAATATATATTACTTGGAGCGAATTGAGGAAACTGCCCTCAAGAAAGGTGAGTGTCTTTGTTTCTTTCTCAATCAGTGATTGTAAACAAAGCACCATGATATTCTTTGTGAAAATGTTATATAAATGATACCTTCATAGAACCTAAATAAGCTTTTCAAAAGTACCCTCATACCTCCTTTATCTTGATTCTTTAGTGTCTTGTGAAACACAAAGTATAAGATCCCTGTTAAACTAACCTTGATGTGCCAAGCACTAGCTTAGGCACTTTGCCTGGAGAAAAGGATTTAATCTTTCTACCAACTCTGTGAAATAACTATTATTAACTACACTTTAAAGATAAAGAAACTAAGTACAGAAAAATTAAGTAACTTATTCAAAATCACACAGCGATAGTGTGGTTTATTGATATTCAAATTCAGACAATCTATCTTGAGCCACGACTTTTTACTACTATACCATATTGAACGTAGGGAAGGACAATAAAAGGCTGATGTACTTTTACATGAGATAGCCAAGAGCCCCCAACTAGGTATGATTTTTCTCCCTACAGGCCTCTCCACTCAGGCTATCTGGCGTCGACTATGGGATGAGCTGATGAAGACAAGGCCTTCAAGTTTAGAAGTAAGTTACCAGGTAGAGAAGTCTGGCCTGATTATGCACAGTGAAAGCAGGAACAACACATGATTTGGGTACTAGTAAATTACAGGCACAGGGATGGAAATGAATTTTGGGGAGGGCTCTGTTGACTTCTCAATAGGTTCTTTTCCATTTGTCATTTGTCATTGACTTGTTTGCTCACCGTGTTTACAGGTGATACAAAACAGAGAAAAGTTAGTGATCACAATGGATGGCAGAACCTGGAGTCATAGAAGTCTTGATAGGGCTGGAGTAATGGTCAAAAGCTAACAAGATGAATTTGACAGAATAAACCAACTCTTGAGTCTAAGAAGTTCCAATTGCATGGCCTCAGGGTAGGGAATATAAGAGTTTGGCTTAGTAGCCACTTATATAAAAAGGTTAAATGAGTTAAGTAACGTGCTGAAGCCACCCTGAGCTGTGTGAACTAATGTAAAAAAAAAAAAATTATTTATATATATATATATATATATATATATGTATGTATGTATGTATAATATAAAAATAATGAAGGGGGATGATAGTCCTTCCTGGTTCTACAGTGTCAGGGTATCTCTGGAGTATGGAGAAAGAAGTCAAAGCCACGTCATGTGAGTCACATTTGGAAGACTGGAGATGTCTTTCCTGAAAAAGAGAAGACTTGAGGAACACGAACTGTCCTGAAATATTTGAATGGCTGCCAAGTGAAAGATTAATTCTGGGCAGAAGCTAAAGGAGGATATATTTCTGCTACAGTGAATGGAGAACTTTTAAACTAAGCTTATTGGTGATGAAACAAGCTAATTCTGGGGGGTAATAAGCTTCCCATTATTGAGTGTTCAAGTAGAGTCTGCATAGCGACTTGACATGGGGTATTGTAAACTTAACATTATAGGAAAAGTTGGACAAAATGACTTGAAAAAGTCATTTGAAAGTCAGGGCTTCTTTTAGCCCTGATATTCTATTATTCCTTGGTTCAGATACAGCTTACTAGCACTCTCATTTAATCAGAATTTTAACTAGGTGACAGATTGAACTCAGTTTACACTTGCTAAACCTTAGCAAAAAACAAGTCTTCTGCTAGATATTGGAAGTATAGACACATTGTGTAATCTTGAACTATCACCTTATTGGGGAAATCTACAAATTATGTACAGTAGGGTAAGTGGTGTTACAGAATACTAGACATTGAGGGAGACAGGAATTAGAAAGTCTTTCCTAGGAAGTAGTATTTGAATGAGTCCAAATAAGATAACAAGCTCCAGTCAGAAAATGGAAATTTAATTTCTAGGGATGCACTGGGTTCAATAAAATTCAGTTCCATCTCCTACAGCTTTTCCACGTTCAGACCTGGATCCAATATACCTGGAGTTCAGTGTGGTAACACTGAGGCCCAGCACAATCCTCAGACACTACATATGGGTGACAGACCTTGTGAGGAAGAGTAGATGAAAGAATATTAGAAACCACCGACAGCTTCTTGCAATTTCTAAAGAAAGGAGATTCACTTTGTCTCAGTGTTTCCTAAGCAGCATGTTTAACTAGCAGTGGTAGAGATTGTAATATCTCTTTTAAAGAAAGCTTTTTTCCCAACTTTATCTCAAGCTTCCTAGAAAAAATTGTCTATGTGTCATTTCTCAGAGCATTTCAGAACATTTAGGAGGCCTCAGGCTTGGTGGCCTAACAGTAACATAGACAGGGGTCCTGACTTGGAGCATATCCTTTCCAGAGAATGTCTTCTACTTTCCACTTTTGCATGACAGTCACCTTCACTTCATTCATAATCCAAAAATACCTATTTAATGCCTGCTCAGTTCCAGGCACTACATCAAGTTTTAGGGCTACAATGATGTGCAAAATAGACAACTGCTTATAAAGGACAAGTACTTCAAACTGTATGTAGTATTAATCTGTTTAAAAGAGGTCTTGAATAAAAATATTCTAGAGGTAAAGCAATCAGGAAATGAAGTATTATTCAATAAATGGTTATAGTAATCAGTTTAACCATTTGGAAAAAATGAAGTTAGAGCCTCACTTTATAATATATTCAAAATAAATTCCATATGGGTTAAAAATAAATTATAAAAAGTGAAAACACAATATACCTTTAAAAAAGGTAGCCCACCCTGATGGAGTAGTGGATAGGTTACTTGCCTCCAAAGGAGTGCAGGCCACATACCACTGGGTTCAAGTCCAGGTCCTGGGGGAAAACAACCAGTATGAACAACTAAATTTAAAAAATAAAGGCAACTGCTTATCTAATCTCAGGATGGAGTGTTATTAAATGGGCAGAACCAAAAAAAAAGAAAATGTGAACATATTTAGCCATACAAAATACCAGTAAACACAATTAAAAAGGTTCATAAACCAGGAATGTTTGGAATAGTTTCAAAATAAAGGGATACAGAAATAAGAGAAAGATCAACGCCACAACATAAAATGAATAGTTTTGGACAAGTCAAAAAACACTAGGTCTTCAATAAAATGAAAATGTTCAATGTCAGTAATAAAAAATGGGAAAGTAAAATTATAACTCCTACTAGCGAAGTCTTGTTTTATTTTAAAAAAGAGTTCTTGGGTTGGGTGAAAGTTGCATTTTAATATGGAACAGAACTAGTTAACTTTCTTGGTGGGCAATCTGGTGATAATTTCAAGAGTTTTAAAAATACTCAAATTATTTTATTAGAAATCATACTTCTTAGAATTTATATATAAAAATTAAGATATTAATGTAGACTCAGTTCTACATATTCATTACAACAAAGTTTAATATCAAAAAGCTATAAGCAACTTAAATACGTAATACAAATTATTAAATATCTCTGTTTTCAAAATATTTAAATTCATATTCTAAAAATCTTTAAATATATGGTAGTAAAAAAGATAAATCTCAATGTCCTGAGTTCATGACTCAGTGCCAGGGGAACAAACAAGGTGAACACCTAAATAAAATGGATGGGGTGCTTCTCTCTCGGCCTGCCTGCATTTCTGCCTGCACCTTTCCTTTAAAACAATGGTTAGTGACATGTTAAAAAAAATAACATTTGAAACTTCAAAGTTGTCTCAATGTTATAAAAATCTCTCTAGCTAGTCACATATACATTTCAGTGTTAAACATCTTTTGATTCTTTCCACAATATACACTCCACCCATATTTATCATAAAAAGGGACAATATGTAATTCATGGACATTTGCTGGCTCTTAATAGTTTCATACAAGAAAATATTTAGCCCTTCCTAATTTGTACACACACCTCCTCCCTAGCCAATGCCAGAGCTGCAAGCCCACTGTGGATGAGTGAAGCATCACTTTACTTCTTCGGTGGTGCTTCATGTCCCTTACTGTCATCCAAAAAGAAAGATTTAAATCGTGCAATCTGAACTATAGTGTAGAAGTCACCAAAATGGTGGCTTAGTTCTCACAGGTATTTTTCACTTTGGAAGTTTAGCAGATTCTTCTAAAAGGTGGTGATGGAATGAAAATGCAGTGAACTGGTGTTTGCTCATGCATTAATTCATGTGGACCCCATTGAGAAAGTTGCCATGATTAACTTTACCTGATTAATCCCCACAACTTTAGGATGAAAGCAGTTATCTGTATATACAATGAAACTGAGGCAGAAAGCATTCAAGTTCAAAAAAAGTCATGGCCCCATCTATGTCCAGGAGGCTAAAGCACAGAGTATGAAAATGATGTACCCAAGGCTGAGGGTGGCAAAAAAAAGTTTGAAGTTAAGTAACTTGCTTAATTTATGGCTCTGGAGTGCATGTTCCCAATCACTGTCATGCTGCTCTCAATGCAATTATGGGTCTGAGGTGTTCATATTTAAAGTTTTCCTTCCGTTGTCCTCATAGACCAATAAAATGCCTGAAAAAGGACTTATTTTACTTCCTATGTCAGAGACAACCACATTTTGGTTCATATCCATATTCACATTTTAGGCCCAGATTTTATAACCATCACTTTTGAAGTTGAAGCCTAGCCAGGATTTCAAGTTTTTTGAGCATGGGCCAGACGTATAGGTTAAATGCTACAGTGAAGTATTTGAAGGCTTCCCTGTAGGCTGAGCTGGAGTCTTGAGGCTGAGCAGATTTGGTTGCTAGATTTCTTTTACTACTCCCCTTATGGCCCCACACTGCTGCTGGTAAGAGACCCCTCTCATGTTGCTACTATGTAGTTAATGCAAGCTTGACGAAGTCATTCCTAATTACTGCCACAGCAGGCACTTGGGGAATAGCTAAGGCAGAGGGTATGACACTTGAGGACCCAGCACCTGTCAAGAACCTCTAATATAAACTGAAGGTGACTGCATGGTGGCAGGGTAAGTACCAACAAATGTCTTGTCTTTGGGAACCTCAAGCCCCCACTACTCTTGTCAGGGTGAATAAGCACACTGCCTGACAGGCTCTGCCTCCACCAAGTCCATGTTACACTGCCCGTCCAAGCTATTATCACTGGCAGCAGCAGGAGTAGCATTTTGTATTTTTACTGAGTACTTTAACTTATACTGTCTCATTTGTTCTTCATAACAATCCTGTGAAGCAGATATCCACTTTTAGAGATGGAGAAAGAGGGTCAGAAAGGTCTCCTGTACATTGATATACAATACCTACATCAAAATCTGCACTTTCTACATACCTTAGGGCATATGGGAAACTAGGGATAGCTTTGCCTAAGTGTGTCCTTTTGAGGTAGGCAGCAGTAATTCCTAATCTGATATATTTGTAAACTGTTTAAGATATAAAAATAGACCTCACTTTAGATGTAACAAATCAACAAATGTGTACCTGGCATATACATTTTAGAAAAAGGTCCCACTGTCAAATCTTATGCACACCGAAAGTTGAAAAACCGCTTGCATTGAGTTCTTCTGAATGTATCAGAACAGTCTGATGAAGTCTCATATTCATCAAAGCAAGTAACTTGCCCTAGAGGAAACCAATCTCAAGGCTTGATCCTGCTGTCCAGGAATTTCTAGTCTGATTGGGATGACATGTACACAGGCAGCCTCAACACCACAAAACATGTCTGGTGAGGTTAAGACTCTAGCACTAGAATTTAAAGGGTCAGTCCCAAAAGGAATGGGCGGGCAACAGACATTGCTGTAACAGCCTCATAAATGAATGTCAGCAGACCCTTTCAGGGAGGGTATTTGGCCTGGCAATGGAAAGTCTTTCTGGCAGATCATAAGGAAAAGACAGTTGGGAGTTAGTGATAATGAGCAATACCACCAAAGCATGAACAAGATGCTGAGATAGAACTCAGGCAGAAGTCATATCGTTGAAGGCTTCCCCTGCTAGACAAGGAAGTTCATATTAACATAATGAGGTGTTTCACAAAGAGGTTAACGACGGTGGTGATGTTAAGAATGGAAAGTTGGCGTCAGGCTCAAGAAACATGGAGACAGGGCTGAGCGACTGACTCGAGGCACTACAGCAAGTCTCTGGAACCAAACTTACTGGGCTCCAGTCGTGTGAACAGCCATAAGCAGTAACTTGTGCCTGTACTCTTACCTGTACAATGGATACCACCATAGCACATACCTCGAAGGTGGAGAACTAAATGAATTGCTAGAAATCGTTTAGTGTTGCCTGCCCAGTAAGCATAGGGAGCTGTAGGGGGAAATGGGATGTGTTGCATGGGTAGCACGCGTAGTATCATGGCTGTCTGGAATGTTCTCTGCTTTCAGAGCGTGACTTGTTGGCGAGCCAAGTTTATGGAGGCCTTTTTTTCCCACGTTCTACGAGGAACCATTGATGTATCTTCTGACAGACGTCTTTGCGACCAGCGCTTCTCCCCTCTCCTGCACAGCTCTCGCCATGTCCGGCAGCTCACCATCTGTAATATGCTGCAGGGTGCAACCGAGCTGGTGGCCGAGCCCAATCGCAGGGTTCTGGAGAACTTAGCCAGTTCCCTGCACACCCTCAAATTCCGCCACCTGCTGTTCTCTGACGTGGCTGCTCAGCAGTCCCTTCGGCAGCTGTTGCACCAGCTTATTCATCATGGGGCTGTCAGCCAGGTGTCACTATACTCCTGGCCTGTGCCCGAGTCAGCCCTTTTCATCCTTATCCTCACCATGAGTGCTGGCTTCTGGCAGCCAGGTCCTGGTAGCCCACCCTGTCGCCTTTGTGGAGAGGCCTCCCGAGGGCGGCCCCCATCCCGAGATGAAGGATCCCTTTTGCTGGGCTCACGGAGGCCCCGCCGGGATGCCGCTGAGCGATGTGCTGCAGCCCTGATGGCCTCCCGGCGAAAGAGTGAAGCCAAGCAGACGGCCAGAGCTGCACCTGCTACTCGGGTGACACGCCGGAGCACACAGGAGAGCCTGACAGCAGGCGGGACAGACGCTAAGAGGGAGCTGCACCCTCCAGCCACTTCCCATGAGGCTCCTGGCACCAAGCGGCCACCCCCTGCCCCCGCCACCACCTCCTCTGCCTCCGCCTCATCTTCCACATCCTCATCCAAACGGGCACCAGCTAGCTCAGCCCCACAGCCTAAACCTCTGAAGCGTTTCAAGAGAGCTGCAGGGAAGAAGGGTGCTCGCACCCGTCAAGGGTCTGGTGCAGAGTCAGAAGACCTGTATGACTTTGTTTTCATTGTGGCTGGAGAGAAGGAAGATGGGGAAGAGATGGAGATTGGGGAAGTGGCTTGTGGAGCTTTGGATGGATCAGATCCCAGCTGCCTTGGGCTCCCAGCCCTGGAAGCCTCCCAACGATTCCGCAGCATTTCCACCTTGGAGCTATTCACAGTTCCGCTCTCCACAGAGGCGGCTTTAACACTGTGCCACCTGCTGAGCTCCTGGGTGTCTCTGGAGAGCCTCACACTCTCCTACAATGGTGAGTGCCCTGGGTTTGGTCTCAGCACCAGCTGTGTATCCAGTCTTGCACAGGGAAGAGTGGGTATGATCAGGAAGCTGGACACATGGCCCTCATGGGGAGGCAGAAGGGACATATATGCAATAGTGCTTGGGAAGAGGAACATGAGGTGTACACACTTGATGTATAGTTGGAAGCTCCTGAGAAGCAGAGACAAGCTAGAACCTGAAGAATGACACTTCAGAGGTGGAGGCATTTCAAAGGCAGGTGGTAGTAGTATGCAGGCCCAGCTAGGGCTGAGGTTGGATACCACCAGCCTTCTCAAAGCAGCTGCACAGAAAAGGTGTGGCACCTTTTTTTCCTTCATATCAGATCAGCAACCTTCAAAGCAACCCGTAGTTCTTTCCCACTTGGCTGTGCCTAGCTAGCCAAACTTCACCTCTGGCAAAATTCAGCAACCTGGAGCTGCTGAGCACCGCTAAAGAATCAGACAGCTGTGCAGATTGGAGCTACTATTCATTCAGTCACCATAGGAATCCCGTGTTTGCGACGTCAGCTCTCATTTCCTTCTCTAACTTCCAAACCCTTCCTCCTTTTCCTTTCTCAGATGACCTCACCTAGTCAGGGAAAACAGAAGCCATCATGCTTAAACAACTTACTGTTAACCATCTTATGAACACCTGCATCTGCATTCATCCTTTCCTCCTTAACAATGGAAGAGCTTGTCATCCTACCTAAGGCTAACTCTTCTGTGCTCTGGATCCAGACCATCTCACCATCTTAGGAAATCATGTTTCTCAAATGCCTTAATATGTCTGGCCTATTTTAAGTATTCTCATTACCTAATTAATCATTAAAATAGCCCCTAAAGTCAAACTAGTAAGTTATTGAGTCAGAATTCATACCCAAGCAACCTAGCTTCAGAATCCATGCTTTTAAACCACTTCTTGCTGCCTCTCTCTCTGCTACCAGTACTTAAACATTATTCCTTTGGTGCTATTCAGCAATAGCATCACCTCCCCTATTGACTAACCACTGACTGCCCTTCCATCTCGAATCATCTGTGCTATCTCCCCTCCTGCCTTGCTTACACCCACCCTCACTACTGTATTGAAGACATAAGCCAAGTCCTCCTCATTGCTAAACCCAGTATGTACTTTGCAGTTTCATTTTACATTAATTCTTGTCAGCATTTGCTGTTATACAGTCTTCACAAAATACTCATTTCCACTATCCTCAAAATCTTTTTCAACTCCATCTCTATACATTACTTCTCTTAATGTTCAGTTCCTCGGAGATTTCCCACTTTATGCATGCTTCCTGGACATTTTGTCCATTCCTTTGGCTTTAAAGGCAAGCTCGCTTAAGACTCCACATTCTCCAGACCTATTTATCCAGCTGACCTCTAAATATCACTTCATAAATCACAAGTGCTCCAAGCCCTTTATAAAATCTAACCCTAATGCATCTTTTCTCCCTCTGATTTTAGTTGAATATTACAGGCGACTCAGTTGTCCATTACAATTTATATCTCAAAGCCACTTCTCTATGGCCACATCCTTGATTCAGGCTACCATTACTTCTCACCTGGAGTCATCCTTTCAACAGTTCTTCCTAACTCCATACTCACCATACAATCCAGTTTAGTGTAGCCCAGGCATTCTTTCAGAAATGCAAATCTGTCATTTATTCAAAAACCCTTCAATGGTTTCCATCCTCATTCAATTTTACTTCTAGGAACTTTTCATGTTCTCACCCCTGCTCACCTCTAGTCGTATTTTGAACATTTTCCCAACTCATACTTGGCATACCAGCCATACTGAATATTTCCATTTCTTGGAACTCGCCACTTTCTCCTTTGGGGTAGCGGGGGCATGGGTGTGTGTATATACATATCTATATATATATATATATACATATGCATCCCCCCCCCCCGCAATCACTCTTCTCCTTCATGTTCTTCAGCTAGATGGAGTCTTCACTGTTGTAAACTGCACTAGGTGGTACTTATCCTTTGTATTTCCATCGTACTTTATACTTCCCCAGCCCCCGTCATGTTTTTGTTACCAGGCTATGTAGACTATATCTGCTGCCTGCTACTGTCTAACAACAACAAAATCAATCTGCTATTTACTGGGCTGGATAAGGATTAGTTGCATGAATCAATAAGAGCCTGTTCAGTCCAAGGGAGAAAAGGGACCAGGTTCTAAGGAATTATTTGCTTTGCGGTTTAACCAACTACCCCTAAACTTTCTGGGTCCTACTCCCCTCTGTGTAATGTGGTTATCCTTTTCTGCCCCATTTCTAACCAGCGAATCTTTAAAATATTCCCAGTTGGGTCATATCACTCTCCTGTTTAGTTTTCAGGTATTCCACAGGACCTATAGAAGTCCAGAGACCTCTGCTGCTGTCTCTAACTATCTTTCATCAGCTGCCCCACCACATCCTTATCTTCTGTTCTGTGACTCTGCCCTGACTGAGGGCATGGCCCAGTATAGTAGTCATCAATTTGCTGGTTACCTGAGGAAAAAGCAAGACAATGGATGAATAGTTCAAATGATTCAAAAAAATCTGATCCAAAGCTCAAAAGACTTGGTAGCTAACAGTTAATCTGAAATTGTCTCTGAATATTAGTCCTGCACTCCCACAAGACTCACCTCCTCTCTCTCCTGCCACAGGACTGGGCTCTAACATCTTCCGCCTGCTGGACAGTCTGCGGGCCCTGTCGGCCCAGGCTGGATGCCGTCTCCGCGCCCTGCATCTCAGTGACCTGTTCTCGCCACTGCCCATCCTGGAGCTGACACGTGCCATTGTGCGAGCCCTGCCCCTGCTACGGGTGCTCTCTGTTCGTGTTGACCACCCCAGCCAGAGAGACAACCCTGCAGTGCCAGGGAATGCGGGGCCCCCTAGCCACATGATTGGGGATGAGGAACTACCAGGTGAAGCACTGTGCGTGTGTGTGTCTTTTTGTGCGGGGAAAGAGGGAAGACTTCTAATCCTGGCCTGCCACCACTTAATCCTGGTTTATCCGCAGTCTCCTTCAGAATCCTTTGTTCTTAAAGGTAGATAACCATGGGCTAGACAGGGCCCAAACCACAAGTTCTGTAGGGATTGATCACGGCAGATTAGTTTCCTGTGCCTCCTGTCCCAGCACACTGTATGCTCTTTTGTTTATTTCTGAGTAATCTAGATTTCTGGACTAAAAGCTCCAAAAGGGCAGACTAAATCTTGAACCTAACACAGTGCCTAATATAGAGTAGGCACTCAAGAACAAGTAAATGAATAAACTATTTTAAGGAAAGGATGGGACCTGCTATAGGAATGAAGTAGAGATGGCCAGCTGGAATCTTCTCTCCCTACTGCATCCAGAAAACTGCCTGGAACAGCTGGAGATGGGATTTCCCCGGGGAGCCCAGCCAGCCCCACTGCTCTGCTCTGTGCTGAAGGCCTCAGGTTCTCTGCAGCAGCTGTCCCTGGATAGCACCACCTTTGCCTCTCCCCAGGATTTTGGGCTTGTGTTGCAGACACTCAAAGGTAGGACTGAGCCAGAAGGGAGGAGGGTAGGAGGGGACCCTACCTTGTCTTTGGGAAGGCTAAGATCCATGCCTCTGCCCCATCCAGAGTACAACTTAGCCCTGAAGAGGCTGAGCTTCCATGACATGAATCTCGCTGACTGTCAGAGTGAGGTGCTCTTTTTGCTACAGAATCTGACTCTTCAAGGTAAATTCTACTAGAACCTGGGCCCTCATGTGGTCCTGCCACTGTCACGAGTGAACAAGTTCCTTTCTTGGCCTTATGTCCTCAACTAAAAAGTGGTTAGAACTGGCAGGTCTCCACCCGGGAGGTCCCAAACTCAACTCCTCTACTAAACATAGGAAACTACTCATTTATGGAGTGCCTCATCCAAAAGTTTTTACCTTTTAGTGTCTAAGAAATGGTGGTGACAGGGAGGTCTAAAATGTGCTGTCAGGTTCCCCTCACAGAATTCTCTCTAACCTCACCCCTGCATAGAGGGCAGTCAGTGGGTAGAGAGAAAGGAGAAAATGAATGGAGAATTAGCCATGAAAAGAACCTACCTACATTGAATATCTAGGCTCAATTTCTGGTTTGCATCTTGATTTCGTTTCAGTCTTGCTTGAGGTGGTCTTGTACAAATTCCTCTTTCTGGGCCTCTACAAAATGTTCACACACCCCTTGCTAAGGGCCAACTGGGACAGGAGGGGCAGCACCAGTGCTGATGCAACCATTATAATTCTATATTCTCTTGACAGAGATTACCTTCTCCTTTTGCCGTCTGTTTGAGAAGCGCCCAGCCCAGTTTCTGCCTGAGATGGTTGCTGCTATGAAGGGGAACTCCACACTGAAGGGCCTTCGGCTGCCAGGGAACCGCCTGGGTGGGGACAGGGCCCTGAGGAGGGAGAGGGGGAAGGAGCCAGTCCTTTTACCTGGAAACGCAATGTGTGAAGGCAGATACCTCCCAACTTGAGACACTGGGGTTGGAATATACTTATTTGCTGGGGCTTTAGGAGACTGGGCTGCTGCCAGAGCTAGGTTGGGATGTTCTTGGGTGGAGGTAATGGGCATTTCTCCCTTCCTCCCCAGGGAATGCTGGCCTGCTGGCCCTGGCAGATGTTTTCTCAGAGGATTCATCCTCCTCTCTGTGTCAGCTGGACATCAGGTACACATGGGAGGGTGGGGACCAGGAGTGGAGCTCTAAGCATACAGACCAGGCATGAGTTGTTTATGAGTTCTAATCCATCTCACCCCTACCAGTTCCAACTGCATCAAGCCAGATGGGCTTCTGGAATTCGCCAAGCGGCTGGAGCGCTGGGGCCGAGGAGCCTTTGGTCACCTGCGCCTCTTCCAGAACTGGCTGGACCAGGATGCAGTCACAGCCAGGGAAGCCATCCGACGGCTCCGGGCCACCTGCCATGTGGTTAGCGACTCGTGGGACTCCTCCCAGGCCTTCGCAGATTATGTCAGCACCATGTGATGGGGCCCATGCCTCACAGGCCCATGCTCAGTACCATCAGCTTGCAGGGGCTGAGGCATGGGCTGCCCAGAACTCCCAACCACCAATTCTGTCTCTTTCTGCCACCTTCTTTTCTCTTTTTTCCTTCTTCCCTAGTACTGAGGTCCTGGAGCCTTGAAGGGGCCCAGCAAAGGCATTCCCACAACTGGGTTTAGAGCCTTTGAGCCCTTACTCAGCACCCTGGGAATTGTGGGCCAGGAGGTTACAGTGGTCATGCCATCACTGAAGACAGCCCCTCTCCCCCTTGCCCAGGGCTCCTGCTTTCCCTCCTCAAGCAGGTCCCCAGACTTTAGAGAAGTACAGGAGTACCCACCACCAGGTCTCCTCTGCTGGGCTCCCCAAGCTGTTCCCAGGCCTCAGTCCCTTTCATACCTTTTATTCCTTTCTTTTTTTTAACCAAAAAAGTTTTTCTTATAAAATAAATTTTGGGCAAACATCATGCAGCCCTTTTTTGATGACTTTTCTCTTAGAGAACAAGATTTAGTAGGGCCCTTATGGGGCAGTCCGTTTCCCTGACTCCTTCCTCTGTGTTACACCCGGACTAGCTGGTTGTCAGTGAGGCCCCGCTGTTCCTCATGGGAACGCTGGTGGAAGACGAAGGTGATGGCGGCAGAGGTAGCATCCCAGGCAGCCTGGAGTACCTCATCCTTGAGCCCCCGCTTATCGGTGCTGTGGTTCCACTGAGCCAGGTCTGAGGTGCAATCAGCCCCATCAGGGGGTGGCCAAACCTGGTGGTGGTTGACACAACGCTGGCAGCGCAACCTGGGGACAGAGGACAGAGCTGTGGTAACTATGCTGTGCAGGGAGTTCAGAGTTAATTATCAGCAGGGGCGCTCTGCCTACCTGTCGTGTGTGTCACTGAGGCTAGCCTCATCCAGGGTAAACAGCTCCTTCAACTCGCCGAGAGAGAAGTGTCGTTCCACATCCTGCTCCTCATCTACCACACAGCTGCTCAATGCCTTCTTATGGCTCTGACGTTGAAAGATCTTCTCCTCAATGGTTCCTGTCTGCAGGGGTGGGGGAAAAAGAGGGGTGGTGGCCAACCTAAGTCATCCCCTACATAGAGAGCAAGAAAAACCAGGGGTTTAAACTATAGCCACCCGAGAGAAGGGAAGATGAATGAAAAGTCCTGCAGCAGTACATCTGTTCAGTAGAGCCCATTTTCCCAGACTGTCTCATGGGAATGCGACTTAGGCATGCCTGCTCACCCAGGATTTTTCTGTACCAACAGAGGGTTTCAGGACTTGGCTAAATCACTTCAGGGTGAGCTGAGATTTGTCTGCAGCAGGTTCATCAAACTACCACACCAAGCCCAAGTCTCTCACTCAAATATCATTTGGGTCTCCTGTGCCAGGCCCTGTGCTAAAGGGAACGAATTAGAAAACACTGCAATATTCAAGGGAGATGGCTGTGACCTTAACATAGGATGGAAAGGAGAGCTACAAAAAGGAAATCTCAAGAAAGTAAAACAATGGCGATTATTGGAATGAATCTGACTGACAAGATAAAAGAATGGTTCAGTAGGATGATTGGGCTGAGTGGATAATGGAGACATTAAATGGCAAAATTCAGGAGAGTAAGTTTAGTCAATGCATCTAAAGTGTTCATAAGACATTCAAGTGGAAATAAACAGTAGGTGATGGAAATATGCTTCGAGAAATAGTTAAGATCTGGCTAAAAACTTAAGATATTTGTCGATACAACGAGTATGTAATCACAGAGATAGGAAAACCAAAGAAGACTTTCTAAAGACAGAGAAAATAATTTTAAAATTAGTTAACAGTGTTAGATACATAAAAATCAAGAGTCTCCGGGCAATTAAGAAGCCAACAGTATATTCAAAAGGAGGCTGAGTAGTATAAGTGGTCTCATGAATGAGTAGTAAGCGAGGAGGTGAAGTTAATCTATATGCTGTGGAAAAAATAGACAAGAAATGAATGGAAAATAACCCGAGTGACAAATTAGACCAGACGGGGTTAATAGACATTTACAGGAAAATGATTCAAGATAATGGCTATGACAGGATGGAGGGTTGGGAAATAGTTGTTAAAGGTCCGAGACATGTGAACACATTTATCGACTTCAGGGGAGAGGAAATAAAGGAGGCAGATCAACTGTGAAACGGAAAGGAGGTGCACCCTGATGGAGCAGGGGTCGGGCGCAGTCCACATAGATCCCAAGGTCCCAGATTTGCATCCTGGGACCTGTGGGAACAACCAAGATGAACAATTTAAAAAGAAAGGTAAGCAGAGGACAGAAGGGGTCTAGAACACAGCTGGAATAATGATCTTCCTCTGATAAGAAGGAAAGACATTCAGAGATTTAGAGAAGGAAGGAACGTGAGAATTCAAGCCTACCAGCCTACATTATTTCTGTAAAATAAAAAACAAGATCTCTGCAGAAAGAATGGGAGATAGAGTAAGGAAACTTAAGGAAGTGGTAAAGGCTCAAAGTAGTTGCTGAGGAAATGAGATACAACCCAGTCTAAAATGGAAAACATTAATTTGCAGTAGAGTACCAATCTGTAAATGCAAATTGTAGCTGGTACAGAAGCTTTGAGAACAGCTATAATGATCCAGGTGGAGTGGATATTGGGAAAGAGTGGATGCAAAGGAGTATCTGACTGAACATAAAAGTCAAGCCAGATTTGGGGGGTATAGGGGTTTGCTCAGGACAAGAGTGGGGAGAAGGAAGGAGGGAGGTGCGAAGGACACTAGGTTAAAGCAGATATAGTAGGGATTAGAATGCTGGGAGAAGAGGAAGTGAGAAAGATTAAGTTTCGGGTACTGTATAGTTTGGTACTGTGAAAATTCCAGAATGTTGCCTTGGAAGTAATTGATGGGAAAAAGGTTTCAAATAAGGTCAAGGAAATGTCCAGGCCAGAGTGATGTGATAATGGTCCTTGAATCAGCTAAGACGATAAGTTGAATTTGGGGAAGAAAAGAAGAGTGAGCTGGTGTCCAAAGTTATCAATGAATTAGGAAAACAGCAGGGGGTAGATGACTGTAGCAAGGATGAGTGTATCAAGGAAGAAGATAGAGGAGTCAATTCAGACCAGAAGAGCTTTAAAAGAGGAAGTATATATAGAAGGTGGAGTAATCACTGAGAACTTGGCCAATACCACTCCTTAGCCTCATGGGACACTTGAGTATGAGAAAGCTGTAAGAGGCATAATAGAAGGTATGAGAGAAAGCAGCTGTTAAGAGAAAAGGATGAGATCATAAGGGAGTCTGTTACTGAGTAGGCATTCAGAGGGCATAAGAAGAATTGGGAGGAATAGGGTGGAGAGAAAAGAAAAAGGACACTAGGCTAAGTTCACAGCTAGAGGCAGAGGGACTAGAGAAAGATACTGAGAAATAATCTAAGATGGTTTTGAAGGTCTTGTTCCATGACCCACAGACCACTATCACCATCCTTACAGAGAGTAGGCGATAGATATAGCAGGTCTTCTTTTGACCGTCACGCCAAACTCGGGCCATGGCTTGTTCATCATTGGCTGGGTTCCAGTCAGGGTCAAACATGACAAGTCGGTTAGCCCCAATGAGATTGAGGCCACAGCCCCCAGCTTTGCTGCTCAGCATGAAGACAAAGTCAGGGCTCTGGAAAAAGAGGAGGCAAGAAAAAGAGCTTCTAACAACCTGAACTGAAATCCTACTCAGCCCAGTCTACTGTTTAACAACAGGGACATTTATGCTCAGATCAACTGTGAAAATAACCAGTTTGTCTGCCTACAAGCCAATTTCCCAGCCCACTGGTCACCAACCAGTATAACCCTACCACCCCAACCAAATATCAAGGGAGACCCTAAAATAGAGCCAGTTATGGCTTCAGTCAACCCTTACTCCTGATATTTCTGCATTGACAGTGCAAGGACACAGACTGTACATTTACCAATGGATCATTGAAGCGCTCCACTACTTTGGCTCGCTTCTTAATGGACATCGTGCCATCCAAACGAACATACAAGTACCTGAGGGGAAATACAAAGATCAAAACCCAAGAAGGAATAAGAGCCCCCTGGGGCCAAAGCTACCAAAGGGACTAAACTGACTATGCTTCAGGTTGTTCATGAACAGCCTGAGGACAAAGTTCCGAAGGGCAGAGAGCTAGGAGCCAGAACTCTGTCTGGTGGGAGCACCTAAAGGACCTGGGACTAATCTGCTTGGAGATGAAACTGACCACGGCAGCAATAAAGAACAGATATCTTCTGGAAGTGTCCCTTATAACCATATCTTGGCCAATATCCACCAATAAGAACACCTCTCTTCCTAGGGGAACAGTTAGGGAGACACCCCTTTGACAGCCCAGTGAGTCTCTTCCCTACCTTCGGGTCCGGCAGAGCTTCTCAAAAAGGTCCAATGTCTGGGTATAATTGGATACCAGCACAACTTTGTCACTGCTGCGGCTTCGGGTCACAGCCAAAATGTAATCAAGGACCAGCATCTTACCTGGTAATCAGCAATCATTAGATCCCAGTGGGTCATCTCATATGGCCCCTAAGTTTTACTCTTGATGTCCTGCCTTGAGGCAAGCTGAGTCAAGACAGAGACAACCTTCCACCCCTCTTCCTTGAGGAGCCCAAAGACTTGGTGGGAAAGGGCTCACCTGACAGCTGGGGCTCTGGAGCCTTGGAGCTATAACCAGGGGGAAATATGTCCAAGGCACCTTTAAAGCCACTCTCCTCTTCCATACACTTGTCATAGATTAGAGCTGGATCTGAAATATAAAAAAGCCAGCTCCATTGCTTTCAGAAGTTTCTACTTCAATGTTCATTAGAACTCATTCTTGAAGTCTACCCAGAAGGCCTTCCTCAGTACCAAATTTGTTCGGTCTCCATCCCAAATGCCAGTGTGCAGTAAGTGCTATCTGAGACCATGAGTGGACAATCTTGCCTGCCAATGTGTTCTCCCAACAAGAAGGGAGGTATACAAAAGAAGACAAGTTTCCTTTGTTATTTTTCCTTCTGTCCAACATTTTATATGTAAATGTGTACATACAAACACACGCGCGCGCGCGCACACACACACACACACACACGCACGCACGCATACATTTCTACATACCCCAAGGGGAAAGCTAATGTTTTCAAAGCAAAGAGTCTGGTTTACAGAGTACACAATGCAAAACTCACGCCTTGGGTAGGGTTGGAGTCACATATGGCCTCTTTGAGGACTCTGGACAAGTTTAGTGAAGGTGGCTGAACCATTGCAGAAGCCTACCCTTCCTTGTTAACTCTCCGAGGACCCCAGAACACAGGCTCAACTCACGATTGCACAGCTTCTTTAGTGAGGTGATAGAAGAAAGAGAAGATACACTCATCTTGCCCTCACGCAACTCTTCTGCTGGCTTGGCCTGTCTCAGAAATCTCTTGTATAATTCATTCTGAAGGGATGTTAGCCTGAAAAAAAGACAGCTGGATCAATGGAAAGGTCAGACCATACTCCTGCCCTCTGAGAATACCCTGAGAGTCAGTCATGCCTCAGAGGATGAGTTTTTACCCACTTGCTCCATATCCCTCAGTTGGGTTCAGTACCTACAACAAACCACTTGCTCAATCTTCACAGGCAGATACTTAGAAAGGATATCAGATGTCCTCCGTATCAAGCACCTGGAGAGAACAGGATAAAAAGGCAAGGAGCTGGTAAAACTTCCATGCTGCCTACTAGAATAAAAGCTACTATTATCTCAAGAACCAAGGCAGACTCTCGTTTGTGATATCAAGAGGCCTGGTGCACCGTGGTGGCCTAGCAGAAAAGGCCACTGCCATGTAGTCCACATATATCCCAAGGACCAGGGGGAACAACCAAGATGAACAACTAAATGAAAATCAATGCTTCTACCTCCTGTCTCTGCCTGCCTGCCTGTTTGCCTTCATTCCTGCCAGCACCTTTCATTCACAAATAAAAAACAGTCTTACAGAACTATCAGCCCTATGGTAAAGATATCTTTATCAGGGTCTCAGTCAGGGAAACAGAGACCCTTTCAAACAGTCTAGCACAGATTGAAGATCATTCTCTTCTCCAATATGTTAGTCATCAAGTGAAGACAGGGGCCACAACCACCATCAGTCAATGGCGAAAAATTAAAAGTATTTTCTCTAAGGTCAGGAATAAGGCAAGGCTGTCCACCCTCACCACTGCTATTTAACACTGTACTGAAGGTCTTAGCCAGAGCAATTAGACAAGAAAAGGAAATAAAAGGAATCCAAACTGGAAAGGGAGAAGTAATACTATCATTATTTGTAGATGACATGATGACATATATTGAAAACTCTAAAAACTAAAAAAAAAAAAACACAACAACACACAAAATCAAACTATTAGAACTCATCAAAAATACATTAAAGTGGCAGGCTACAAAATCAATGCACAAAAATCCATTACATTTTTATATGCCAAGAACACATTAGAAGAAAACGAAATCAAGAAAATCACACTGCTTAAAATGGAAGTAAAAAGAATCAAGTATCTTGGAATATACTTAACAAAGGAAGTGAAAGCTCTGTACAACGAAAGTATAAGTCCTTAAAAGAAACAGAGGAGGATACAAAGAGATGGATAGATATCCCCTGCTCATAGTTGAGAAGAATCAACATCATTTAAATGGTCATCTTACCTAAAGCAATATACAGATTTAATGCAATCCCCATTAAAATCCGATGGACTTATTTCCAGGAAAGAGACAAAAAATATTTAAAAATTGTATGGAACAAAAAAGGACTCCGAATAAGCAAAGCAATTACAAGAAAAAAGAACAAATCTGGAGGTATTACACTCCCAGACACTGAGTATTCTGCCTTTGCAGAATAGTGATCAAAACGGCATGATACTAGAATAACAAGAGGCACAGATCAGTGGAACAGAGTTGAATCACCAGAAACTTACCTACTCACATACAGTTAATCTATGACAAAGGAGTCAAAGTATACGATGGAGAAAGGAAAGTCTCTTCAATAAATGGTATTGGGATAACTGGACAGCCACATGCAAAAGAATGAAGCTAGACCACTCTCTAACTCCAGTCACAAAAATTAACTCAAAATGGACTAGAGACTTGGACATAAGACCAGAAACCATAAAATTCTTGGAAGACAACAAAGGAAAGACGTTCCATGACATCAACTTTAGAGAGGTTTTTGGGAACTCAACTCCAGCATCAAGGGAAACGAAAAGAAAAATAAACAACTAGGACTACATCAAACTGAAAAGCTTCTTCTCAGTGAAAGAAAACAAAAAGACAACCTACTAACTGGTAGGAGATATTTGCATTCCACATTTCTGACAAGGGTTTAATATCCAAATTATACAAAGAACTCATATGAGTCTGCCATCCCACTTCTGTGAGTTTATGCAAAAGATATAAAAACACTAATTTGCAGAGATTTATACACCATGTTTATTGCAGCCTCATTCACAATAGCTAAGAACTGGAAACTACGTAAGTACCAAAGTTAGATGAATGGATAAAGACGTAGTATAGATACACATTGGAACACTACACAACCCTTAGACGAGATGAAATCCTGTCATTTGAATCAACATGGATGGATCCAAAGAGGATTATGCTAAGTGAAATAAATCAAAATAAAAATACCAGATGATCTCATTCATGGGTGAACATGTGAATTAAAAACAACAACAAAGGAACAGGTGAAAGAAAACCAACCCTTGCACACCTGCAGTAGAAGTGAGGTGACCAACGGGACAGTGGGGAGAAGGGGGACGAGGGGGGACGAGGGGTGGCGGAGCCCACTGGACTATGGTGAGGAACACTCAGTGATGTGGTGGCGGGCAGGGTGTGTTGACATATATCTTAGGGATTGGGAAACTGAACATACGGGGAACCTACACATGAGCTTATTTTAATGTGTAAAATCAAAGTTGCTGCTATAATAAAATTGAAAAAAAAGGAGACCAAAGTGTTCCACTGGGCCTGGCATTTTAACAGGTCCAGCAAATTGCAAGCCTCTAAGTCGTGAGGGGAGTTCTGCTTGCATTTTCCCAAGTGCCTGCTGCCACAGGCCCAAGGCTCAGTGGATTAATCCCAGACTTCCTAGCAGATCAGAAGGACAAGGATCAGGCACCTAACAAGCAGCTCCTAAGAATACAATGATGCCTTCCAGCCATCTGAAAAGGGAGGGAGAAGTGGCTGCTGAGAAGGGCAGAACACTTCAGGATGTAAACCATCAAGTGTGTATACCTACAAGGGAAGTCTGGAATGTATCTGCCCCACGGAAAAAGCAGCTCTCTAGGCTGCGAGCCACCAGGGAGTCTGAGGCCAATCGCAGGAACTTTCTGAAGTACTAACAATGCTCCAAGGGATATTTTGCTCAGGAAATCCAACAGCATCAGAAAAGAGCTTCCTCAAGAGACTGCTAAGCAACCCAAAACTAGACCATAAGGCCCAGAGGTGAGGAAGAAAGCAGGGACTTGGCCTGCAAGACCTTTTCATTTACTCAGTGGTTGTAGTCACTGCACAAATTCCTTTCTAGCACTGTGACCCTTAAGACCTCGAGCTAATAAGCTCAGCCTCCAGAGCCTTGGCTATGGAGGGACTGGGAAGCAAATCTGATGCCCTTACTTGGGGACCCCAAAGAAGAGTACTGCTGTTTAACTGGGACCCCACTCTACCTTTACCTATTCACGATGCTGGTGAGCTCCCGCAGTCGCTCCTCTCCTAGATGTCTGTCTGTCTCGCTGGCAGCTGCGTCTCGACCCTTTAAAATTGGCAACTCAAAATGCTTCTTGAACTCATGAGCTGTTCCTAAGCCCAGGAGAAAAAAGAAAAGTAAAGCATTTTTAAAAAGGAAAGCATTTAAAGAGCACACACATCATATCCCAGGGCCAATGGGAACAGAAAAAACAAAATAAAATCAAGTGCTTCTTCCTGTCTTGTCCTGCCTGCCTCTACTCCCCTTCATTTCTGACTGCACCTCTCCTTTAAAAAACAAAACAAGAATGAGGGAGGGCACACCCGTGTGATTCAGGTAGCTGTGACGCTGGTATGCAGGCCATGTACAGCCTCCAGAACAGGGTTCAAGATTTAGGGCCCAGGTGAAAAATAAACAACTAAATAAAATGTTCCTCCTTTCTTCAACCTGCCTTCCTCCTCTCCCTTCTTTTCCTTAAGGGGGGCTGGGGGGGAGGATGCGGGCACATCCTAGTGGATTAGAGGAGAGGTCCAGAGAGTGCATAACATCCCAAGGACCTTGGTTCTCATGCCGGGGCCACAGGCAACAACCACACACTGAACAACTAAATATAACCGATGTCCATCACTGCTCTCCATTCCTTTCCTAAACCCAGGTCTGTGGGCCTTACATGGTCTGCGTCTTAACTCAGTATGCCTGAGTCACAAGGGTATGCCTAGGTTGGATTTTTTTTTTTAATTCACCTATATGCTACCTGTAAGAGAAAGAGATGAAGTAGCAAATTTCAGTGCAATGAAGCTACAATGTGGATGAATCTTGAAAACTACAACCAAAATACATAGGCAAATAAAGAAAAAGTTCTTCCTTAAAAAATGCTTCTTCCTGGTACACCCTGGTGGAGCAGCAATTAAGTCAATTGTCTCTAAAGGACACAAGCCAGCACATACCCTGGGTTTAAGACCTGGGTGGTGGTGGGGGATCAGGGGGTCGGGATGACAATCAGTGTAAACAACTAAATGGAAATAAAATAAAAATGGTTCTTCTTCCTCTCTTCCTGCCTATTTGCCTTCATTCCTGCCAGTACCTTTCCTTAAAAAAAAAAAAAAAAAAAAGCCTTAACAATGTACTCTGGTGGCTTAGTAGTTAAGTGTTCTGGACATGGTCCACACCGCAAGGACCCAAGTTTGAAACCTAGGGCTGGGCTCAACAGGCAGGATGAAGAACTAAATAAGACAGGTAGGTGAGGCGCACCCTGGTGGAGCAGCGGTTAGGACAATCATCTGCGAAGGACCAGGCCACATACTCCTGGGTTCAAGTCCCTGGTCCAGGGGGAAGCAACCAGTGTGAAGAACTAAATAAAAATAAAATGTTTCTTCCTCTTCTCTCTTTTTTGCCTGCCTGCCTGCATTCCTACCCGCACATTTTCTTGAAAAAAAATTGAGGGAGGAGGAAAAAAAAAGAGCACCATGGTAGTTAAGTCCATGGCCTCTGGCCAGGCATAGTCTACATACATCGAAAAGGTGGTGGTGGGGGGTCTGGGAAAAACCAAGAACTAAATTAAATGCTTCTTCCTCCTCTCTCTGCCTGCCCCCGCTCACCTTCATTCCTGCCTCTACGCTTCCTTAAAATAAAAACAACTGCCCAAGACAGTCTGCTCTAAGACCAAAGCTCTTGTGAGGCTCCAGACTATAGTGACACCATGTCCTGCATCGCCCTGTCACCTCTGTAGTGGCAGAGTGGCTACAGTGAGCTTGTTGAGGGGCTCAGCAGAGACAAGGCCTTCCACTGGCTTTGCTACTCCCTGACAAGAGAAGTGTTCCTACAATAGTGCCTAGTGATCTACATACAGTATCCTCGCCTTTCTCTCCTCACGTGGAGTTACATTCTCAAAACCAAGCAAGGTTTCTCTAAAGTGTAGCAAACAAAGCTGGATTCTTACCCAAGATGCCCGAATTAACAAAATGTACCAAGCTGAAATACTCAAGAAGATCATTCTGGATAGGTGTCCCAGAAATGAGCACACGCCGACTGGTGTTCAAACTGTCCAGGGCCTGGTAAGTTTGATTCTCAGAGTTCTTGAGCCTGTGTCCCTGCAAGAAAATCAATTCTCATTTAGCCCTGGACACGATGTATCATCCTTAATAGTAGTAAAGTCTTATGTAGACAGGAAAAGAGGTGACATACACATTACTGGCCCTGGGGCCTTGAGGATGAGAGTTTAGTCACTTGCTTGGGGAGAAATGTCAGGCTCAAGAGAGACCTTGAGTTTCTTAACCAGTGTTACATTCATAAAGCAAGGATTCCCTGTTTCCTCCCTTGCTCCTCTCTATCCCAACCTCCATAACCTTCACAGGTTGCCTGTGCTCTTCAGAGATCATGCTACCATGTCAGAGACCTGTGCTTCTAGGGAGTCCTTGCTCCCCAACGGCCCAACCAACCCACATCGTCCTAAGCCAGATGCCGTCTGTGTTAGCCTTCAGGCCTTGTCTGGGCTGTCAGTGTGAAAAGAACTTTGCCCAGGCATCTTATTTCCTCTTCCCACAGAATCCACATGGTTCATACATCTAAAGAAAGAGCTTCTCTGCTTCCCTTTGTACATCTTCCCCAATCCCTATCCTCCCTTACATACCCTCCAAACACAGCTGTTGCTTCTTTCAAGCTTTTTTCAAGAAAATAATAAGGAATCCTTGTCATCTTTCCCTTTACCGAGAACCACAAGGGCAAAATCAGAACTGTGCCTTTTCTACCCCCTGGCTCCTGTTCAGTCCCACCGAGCAAGTTGCACAAAACTCAATCACCAAGTGAAAGACCTACATCAGCCTTGCTCCCTCTGGTCAGTCTTTCACAGTGCAAGTAAACACAGACCTCCACCGACTCTCCTGTCTGCAGCATCAAGTCTAAGTTCATTAGCTCAGCGCTCTTCAGTAAGGCCCCAGCTACCCTGATACTTCCCACAGCTTGTCTAATTCAGGACGCCACAACTCCTCACCACTGCTGGGATTCCCTTAGGTCTCTTTGTTCATGCTTCTCCCTCTACCCAGGCAAATTCCTCAAATGTCACCTCCTATGCAAACCCTTTCTCAATAACCCCAGGCTGTCATTCTCTCACCTTTGTGCTTCTATGGCACTCTGTACGTGATAGCTGTTTAGTTACTCCTTCTCATGTGCTATGTTTTTATAGTAAGCATTTTACCTATATTCTCATATAATCAAGAAAACAGTCAGAAGTGTAGAGATTATATTACCCGTTTTAGAGAAACTAAGGCTCAGAGGGGAACAATTATGCAAAATCACATAGGTAGAAAGTAGCAGAGCTGGGATTTGAACTCAGGTCTGTGTGATTTCAAAGTGTGGGCACTATACTACTCCGTCTCTCATCCACTAGGGTAGCAATCCCACTCTACTATACTCTATCTCAACTAGGGAGGAACTTCTAAAGGGAGAAATCATAATAGATTTGTCTTTATAGCTTGAATGCTAGGACAGAGGCCACAGAGTACTTCTCAGAGGCGAGTTATTGAATGAAAGGATTAGAGTCAATGAATACAGCTGATACTAAGGACAAATTAAACATAGAATCTTATCTTTCAAAATAATGCCTAAATGTTACATACCTAAAACTTTTTTTTTTTTTTTAAAGAAAGGTACAGGCAGGAATGAAGGTGAACAGGCAAGCAGACAGGAAGAGAAAGGAGGAGGAAGCATTTTATTTATTTTTATTTAGTTCACACTGGTTGGTTCCCCCAGAACTCGGAACTCAAACCCAGGAGTATGTGACTTGGGCTCCTTTGGAGGTAGCTTACCTAACCACCACTTGATCAAGGCATGCCAATATGCCTAAAATGTATACAATGTTACATCAATTATATCTCAATTTAAAAAAACTTTTTTTAACCCTTGGCCTCAGGTCTAGAAACTAGGTCTTTGGGCTTTAGATAATCAGCACTTTAGCTGCCTCAACCACTTCAGCCACAAGGGTACACCTGAAAAAATTTTTTTAAGACATGTGGACAACAATAAAATGATTGGAAGTTCCAAACACAAGCCCTGGAGCCGTCTGAAGTGAAGAAAAGAACGAAACTTGTATCATGTGAGGAAATTACTCCAAAGCCCAAGGCAAACGGCCATCAAGAATTGGGTCTGTCTAAACTACAGTTCCCCGAGGGCGAGCAAAACAGATCCCCAGGGCCCAACAGGCACTTAACCCAGTGAATGGACAGGACTGATTCACAGCCTCTATGAGTCTCTTTGGAAGGGAAAGTCAACCCCACCTGGCTCCCTTTGGAACTTCCCTCCTCCAGACCAGTTGCTACCTCCACTACCCATGACTTAAAGACCAAACTCTGACATCTCAGTAAATCAATGTTTGGCCAGATGCCCTGACAAACCTCTTATTTATAAAGTGCTGCTGAATTTCTGCTCTGACAAAATTAATCCTTTTGAAGAATTTATCCTTTTTAAAAACAAAACAAAAACAAACAAAAAACCAACCAAGATTAAATACTACTATTGCTCTTTTGGAAGCATTAGCCCTGCAAGCAGCTTTCTTGTTTTTTAAGCATTTCCCCAACATCTCTCATCTGACTTGCTTTGTGTTCTAACACTCATAAATGAACAAAGCTGAGTCTGGATGAGGTACGCAGGAATAATCCTTCCATTCCTAAGCCAAGCTCCTTCTTACTCCATGCTTTGGGTTATTTCCACGGCAGTAAATAGGAGAGAGCTGAGACTTGAAACCTCAGATCGGGATTCAAGTCCTAAGCAGTATGTACTCACTGGGCAAACCCAGGCAAGAGCTTCAGTCTCCAAATCTCTGAAACCAAGATGGTGATGCCAGTCCCTCCTCTATTTTGACACTTTACAAAACGCTCCCAAATATACTATCTCTTGATTTGGAATGGGTCCCTTTCAGGTAGACCCTAAGCCACGTATTCTGCAAAGAAACAGTCACAGAGAGGTCTCACCTGCACAAATCATGTTTACAAGTGGCAAAGCCAAGACTGATTCCAAGCCTTCCAACTTGCCCTACTTAACCAGGATATCTCTGAGGATCAAGAAATGAAATCATTATGCAGAACTGTGTTTCAGAGACAAGTGTCAGGCATGAGGATATGCTTTTTGCTAGGAACATGAAAGCCTAGGGCGCCACCTCTCCTTTCCACGGTCCAAACAGGGCCAACTTTCTTTTAGAATGGGCTGTCTTTAGGATTTGGGCTTTCTCAGGTCTCTGACAATCGACAAATTGCTATTAAAGGGCAGATGAGCAGAAAGGCAATGAAGTGTGATCAGAGGCAGCGTGGTCCACTATGCCCTGCAGAGTCAGCTCAGAAAATTCGACAGAGTGGAGAAGAAAAGAAACACTACGAAGTAGAAGAAAATTTAGATGCCTCAACATTTACAATCTGCCTTCCTCTTTGCCATGCCGAGCCTCTCCCCCAAGATATGCAAACAAGGGCATCAGCCTCAGGGCAGCTGCTGGAGTCTTGGAAATTCTTTACACTGAAAGCTCCCAGCCACCTCACTCCCAAGTCACTTTCCATGCTAAGTCATAGCATGTCTACCACCATTCATGTACAGCCCTAGAAAGGTTGAGGAAGTTACTGCCGTATTTCCCACAGTCCCAAAGAGCCAGCTACCAAAAGTGCAGATTGTTCACACTGGGCTTTCCTATTGCTGTTTCTGTTCAGTTTATTCAAGTCCCCCAGCTTTAAATTAAAACCAGAACTAACACTAATGAGGTCTTATGACTGTGGTAATAGTTTTCCCTCAATCACCTCATTCAATCCTCACAATAATTCCATGAGGTAGCACCCAGTTTTACACAGAAACAGGATCAAGAAGTTAAGCAACTTATCCAAGGTCATATTACTGGTAAGCGGCAGAGCCAGACTTTGAATAAAGTCTCTCTGACTCTAGAAACACTATGTGGCTCTATCCACCTAAGTCCCTCCCATCCTTCAAAGTCCTTCGGTCTAGGAAGGCTGTCTGGAGGCAACAAAGCCAATCAGGCCAAAACACCTCACCCTCCTTAGTCGCGCACTGCTCAACCACACTCTCTTTAAGCAGGCTGGCACCACCTGCCTCCTCTGAGGCAGCTTTGGGTGGCAGTGCTCAGTGGAGACCCGAACTGCCGTCACTCAAGTACCTCGTCACATATAACTAGTCCGACACTCCCTTTCTGGAGAACTCCAACATGAAGGCGGAATGTCTCGTAGGAAATGATGAGGATGGGAGAAGGTACTCTGGCTCCACGCTGGTTCATGAATCCTTCTATAACAGCAAAGGTGTCAAAGGAACAAATCTTAGAATATCTTAAAGAAAAAAATCCAATTTGACAGTTTTTAAAATTTAGTCTAGAAATAACTATTTCCATTAGAATTCTCTTCCACCCCTACATTGCCCTCAACCCTGGTCATCAGTGAGCATACACAAAAGAAAGGAAAGGTGATATGGGGGAGTGTAGCTGTATTTGTTAAGGCTCCATACCCAGCTTTCGGTCTATTTCATCCTTAGAGCCTCCATCGATGGCCAGAGGTTGGATCCTCCCTCCAAGCCATTTTCCAACTTCATTGTACCAGTTCTTCACCAGGCTGGAGGGTGACACCACCACTGCCTTATCAATTTCTGGCTTGCACTCTGGACTCTGGCGCAAGAGCGTCCACATCAACGTGATGCACTGCAGTGTCTTGCCCAGGCCCATCTCATCTGCCATGATGCAGCCATGGCTGCCAGGGATGCGCCGACTGGTGACACAGTCCCACAGGAACTTCACGCCCTGAGAAGAAACAGCACTCAACTTACTCTGGCACCGCCATGGCTGCTGCCACAGGGATGAACCTCACTGGCTCAGCCCCTAGTCCACGCCTCATTCCTCCCACCCCATTACCTCTCTCTGATGAGGCCTTAAGACCTTACTGAGAACAGGATCCACAACCACATGCACAGGGAGTTTTTCCCTGAGAAAACACAGCGAAGAAAATATGGACCATCAGTGTGAGCAACATAAATTAAATAAAATAAAATGCTTTTTCCTCCTCTCTTCCTGCCTGTCTACTTGCTTCATTCCTTAAGAAAAGAAAGAAAACATGGAGCTCAGACACAGGCAAAGCACACCTTCAGGAAGTTGGCCACAGAGACAGCTGCCTAAAACAAGACCTTCTTGGCCTGATAACCAAACTATAACAAATTTCTGCACCAGGAAGTTAGGAGAGGTGGATGCCTGCCTTATGTCACTATCTGCTTTCCTGAGTGAGTTTGGCAGGAAATGATGAGGACCAACCCCAATCACAAAGGGAAAGGATACCTTTTTGCCCAGGCACTCTCCTTCCCTACTAACCCAGTCTCATTCCTACTTGTACCTTCGCTTTAATTAAAAGTAAACAAACACCAGTGCACATACTTGTCAAGCTTCAGTTGCTCATGAGCACTCAGCAGAGGAGGTTCATACAGGACCAACGCACCTTCTTCCAGTGGGTCATGGAGGGCTCGACGGATCCCAGCCCTTTTGAGGCCCAATGCCCGAGAGCCCAGAGAACCTAGAAACCAACGATCTGTCACCTGAGCTTTTATGCTGAAGAGCTTTAAATACCAAGCCTTCCATTACCTTTCCTAAGCTCCCATATGACCTGCTCTCTCCAAGAGCCTCTCCAAAACGGCTTTGTGCAGTCTGCCTCAGGTAAGAGCTTTTCCCATTTCATTTCTCCCACTCAACTACACACTCCTAGAAGGCTAGGTTTTGGTCCTCTCTAATCAATCCTAAAAAGGTCTGAAACCCTAATGGGGGTTTTCAAGTATGAGAACTTTTGAGGTTGGCCACCTGCCTTCTAGTCTCAGTTTTAGCACAATGCTATGCCCTAACAGAACAGGGGAAAACTTTTTGGAATTCAGGACTCCAAGAGAGTTAATCTCATAAAAAGATGCCACTAGACTCACTTGAACGGAATAAAGTCTGGGTTCATCAGCCATTCTGGCTCACCAGAAGCTTCCTAAGCATTGGCACACTGAGAGGCAGTACCTTGCTGACAAAAGCCATCAAACACAGTCTTCAGGCAGGCCTCAGGAGGCTCACCCCAGACACTAGTCTGGTCATTCCATACCACTAGCTGACACCTCCAATTCCAAAGCTATATTTAATAGATTAAGTACAAGCTTCCATAACAACAGAAATCTATAAAATAATTACTCAGGTATATTTACAAATGACTAACTAAAAAAACAGAAAAGGCTTCGTAATTACCTTGATAGTTTGGAATAGGGATTTTGAAAGGCTTTGACAAAATGCTTCGAATAAATGCTTCCTAAAAGGAAAGAAGAAATGGGGATTCAGAAGTGATTAGTGATGTTTCATAGAACAATATTTCTACAAATCCAGTCTTAAAATGTCTATTTAAGGCACACCCTAGAGTAGCGATTAGGTCTGCCACCTCTGACCAAGCACAGTCTACACACATTCCAAGGACCCAGGTTTGCATCCCTGAACATGGGGGTGGCAGGGGGACACAAACAAGACGTACAACTAAAAAAATATATATAAATAGGCATACCATGGTGGAGTACCAGTTAGGTCCACTATCTCCGGTCAAGCATAGATCACATACATCTCAAGGACCTGGGAGTGAGTTCCCAGACCAGGGATAACAAAGACGAACAACTAAATTAAAAAATGCTGCTTCTTCTTCTCTCTTCCTGCCTGCCTGTCTCTGCTCACTTCATTCCTGCCCATACCTTTCCTTTAAAAAAATTAATTGCATAATCTGGTAGAGCAGCGGTTGGGTCACACACCTTCGAAGCAGCAAGCCACATACCCCTGGGTTCAAGTCCGGGTCAGGGCGGGAAGCAACTAGTGTGAACCACTAAATAAAAATAAAATAAAAGATGCTTCTTCCTCCTCTCTCTTCATGCCTGCCTGCCTATTCACCTTCATTCCTGCCTGTATCTGTCCTTAAAAAAAAAGAAAAAAAAAAACCTTAAAAAATTAATTTAAAATATGTGAATAAAGAAATGTTTCTTCCTCCCCTCTTCCCGTCTGCTTGCCTACTCATCTTTATTCCCCAATGAACCTTTCCTTTAAAAAACAAAGATTATTTAGGTATTGTAATATGTTCAGAGCACTGTAATTTGTGTCTCAATCAGATATATCTAGAACAAAGAGATGTACTTCACGTTAGTATTTGTTTTTGTACAAAGTGTTCATCTTTGAGGCTTTACATAGGTTCTCCAAATACCCAGGGATAGCAGGGTGCCATGAACAAGTGCTCAGCCTCAATCACAAGGCTCAAAGCCATTAGCTCAGAAGAAGCCACGCCAGCGAGGATACCAGACTATTCCCTAGGAAACAGCACCCTGAAGCACCGCAAACCTACCCAACCCCACAGTACTAGAAGGGAACTCCAATGTCGAGGTTCAACCACTGTCTTACAGGACTACATCTTCCAAAGCAACTTCACAATTATTTTTTTGTCATATCAATTCTTTCCTCTCCTCTTCTTGAGGTTTGCTCTGTCAATTCTGCCGATTGCTTCTGTTTCAACCGATCCCTGTCTACGGGCCTTTTCTCACCAACATACCACCACTATCTTAAAAACAAAAATTCCTTTGACTTATCGCCTCTTTCAAGCTTCTAGAAAGTCGTCAATCCTCCCCCCTCACCCCTTCCTTAACTCCCACTCTTTCAAAGTATCTCCATCTCTTCTACTCTGCTGAAATGACTCTGCCTAAGACACCAATGACCATAATTCCAAGGGACATGTCTCTTTCCTTATCTAACTGATCACTCAAATATTCTGACTTCTATGAAACCACTATCCACTATTGTACCTCCTGGGAGCTCATCCTGATGCGCTTAATGAGTACTTCTTCCTCTTCCTAATCTCCTTAAAAGTCAAGTGTTCTTCAGGGCTCAATGCTCAGCTGTTCTGAATACACACAAACCCTTGATACCCCAATATACTTGGGAGATGTCAAATATTATCTCTATGCCAATGACCCCAAATCTGCTTCCAGTTCATACCTTTCTCTTAGGCTCCACAACCACATTTGCAACTACCCTTAATCCTAGATGTCTATAGGAGTTTATCATGTCTCAGATGTCTCAGGCTGAAGTCCTCATCTCCAGGGCTGCACTATGATTTTTGTGGGCCCTAGGCACTTCTTCACAAACTATTCCTGCTTCCTAGAACATTACCGACTCTTCACCTGGCTGACTCCTTATAGCCTTCGGGACTCAACCTAATCAGTGTATTTCTCAGATTTAGGTCTTCACCAATCTCCACTGTCAGGCCCTCCTATAACATAAACATGTAAGCCATATAGTTACACAGGACAATTTTAATGAATCCTGAACAAAAACAGCCCCAGAGGACGACACACCATTTTTAAAAGTTCGAGAAACAATTAGGCATGCACCCTGGTAGAACAGCAGTTAAGTCAGTTGCCTCCAAAGGAACAAGCCACATACCCCTAGGTTTAAGTCCCAGGTCCGGGGAGAAACAACCAGTGCGTACTAAATAAAAAAGTGCTTCTTCCTCCTCTCTCTTCCTGCCTGTCTGCCTACTCGCCTTCATTCCTGCCTGCACCTTGTCTTAAAAAAAATAAATAAACAGTGCATTACTTAGTGGACTATATACCTATGGCAAAACTATCTCAAAAAGCAAGGAATAATAAACATAATTCATGGAAATGATTATTTCTGGGGATACAAAGATAAGAAAGGGGATTATGATAACGTTTAGCAATCCAGGATAATGGGTTTACAGGTATTTATATTGTGTTTTAATTATTCTTTTGAATTTATCAAATATTACAAAAAAAAGTTTTTAAATATTTGCTGAATGCACAAATACCAAACTTCCCTTACAAATTCCATTACATTTTTCCTTCAAACTGTCCAGTGGAAAAAAAATACTCGGGCACAGCTTTATTGCTCAGGCAGCTGAGAGAGCTAGGATGTGGACCAAGTAAGGTCCAGGGTCTACTATGATGGGGCAGGATAGATGGGACTCCCAAAATAAACTACTAACTGGCGCCCCTAGTGGCCTAGCCACTTAAACTAGCAGCAATTCACATACATTCCCAAGGTCCCTGGTTCAAGACCAGGGGCCAGGGAAAAAACCAATGATGAACACCTGAATAAAATAAAGTGCTTCTTCCTCCTCTGCTGGCCTGTACCTCTCCTTTTAAAAAGGAAAAAGTAAATAAAAATGCTTCTTCCTTTCTGTCATTCAAAAAATAAAAACAAAAAACCCCACTTATGTGTCTCTTCTACTCTCAATACTTGACTACACTACTTTACTTCTGACACAAGTTGGTTTTCCACACACCAATTAACTTTTCAACACTACCTGGGTGCCCTACAATTTAACTCAATTCTGACACTATCTATCAGAGAAAGTATCCGACCTTACAGGTTAAAAGCCCAGCCTCTGTAGACTGCCTCCCCTTTTACCCCACTACAGATGTTAGGTCCTCTTCAGATGCCAATTCCAAATCCAGATTGTTACCTGAGCTTCTCACAGGCTATAAACTGAAAGTTCCCATAATCCCCTCAATTGGGTTCAATTAATTTGCTAGAGTGGCTCACAGAACTCAGGGAAATAGTTTACTTACTGATTCATCACAAAAGATATTAAAAGACATGAACAGCCAGAGGGAGATACAAAAAGCAAGCTCTGAAAGGGTCTGAAGCACAGAAACTTCTCCACTATCCTCCAGGAAGGATGCATTCCAGCTCTCAACCCAGAAGCTCTCCAACCCAATGGAGACATCATTCAAATGCCTGACTGATTAAATCACTGTTCTTCAGTGATAAGACTATCTCCTGCCACTTTTCCCAGTTGGAAGTCAAGGATAGAGATGAAAGCCTCAACCTTCAAATCACAGGGTTGGTTCCCCTGTAAACCAATTTAACCTAAGGTTAAATTCTTTAGGAAAATCATCTCTCATAAATTCAGGATGCGCCCTTGTAGCTCAGGAGGCTGAGAAAGCTGGGGTGGACCATGTAGAGCCCATCTTTCTCCTCTCCCTTCCTTCCTCCCCTCTTTTAAAAAACATGGCACACCCTTGTGGCTCAGATGACAGACACTGGCCATGTGGACCCAGTGTTCAAGGCAGGTTACCTGGGGTGGGAATAAAAAAAATAATAATAATAATATGCTTTTTCCTTCCTCTCTTTAAAAAGCACGTGGCTGGAGTGCCCTGGTGGCCTAGTAGTTAGGTCTGCTGGGGGTAGTTCACATACATCCCAAGGAACTAGGTCTTGGCCCAGGGTGGGCTGGGGAACTGAATAAGGGAAATTTAAAAAAAAAAAAAAAAAAAAAGCTTCTTCCTTCTCTCGTTCTCCTGCCTGTCTTCATTCCTACCTACAGCTTTCTTTTTAAAACAAAAGGGTGTAAGTGAAGCATCCTGGTGATATAATGGTTGGGTCAATTGCCTTCAAAGGAGTGCAGGCCACACACCCCAGGAATGGAGTACAGGGTTGGGGGAGGGGACCAACCAATGAGAACACTAAAAAAATAAAATGCTGCTTGTCTCTCTTCCTTCCAGTCTGCCTACTTGCCTTCATTCCTGTCTGCACCTTTCCTTTCTAAAAGAATGAAAAAAAAGGTGTGGTAGAAAAGGTTTGCTATGAATAACAAAAGTCACCTTTACAAGCACTTATCACTTAAACTGCAAGAGTTTCAGGATTCCAGAGTCAGAGCTCCAAATCCATCGCCTAGAAAACTAGATGGGGCAAATTTGGATGAAATCAGGCAGATATGGTTATTTTAACTTCAGGTAAATTACTTAACCCCTCTGAGAATCAGTTTCCTCATCTTAAATGAGAATTACAAGACAGAATGCACAGAACCTGCCAGGGCACGAGTAAGTTTGGTTTTACTAGAGGAAACATGTGAAAGCTATCAAACACTAATACTCCTTAAGGTCATATGCAAGGACACTGTCTGTTGGCCATCTTGTGAGCAGAGGGAGCAGGAGTCTCCTAGGCAAAACAACAGGGGAGCACACACACACAGACTGGGGTTGTGGCTTACATGTTGAATACTGTCCAGACAGGGTGGTCGGTTTGTTAGCTGAGTCAAAGCTTTCCGAAAAGGAGACAGGAAACACTCCTCGCTCTGGGTTTCACTACTGGACTTCGGTTTCTTAGGAGTCTGGGAAAGAGTATTGGGGGAGGTAAAAGTCTGGAAAACCACAGAGTTCAATATTATGGCAACTAACATTTAAAACCCTTAATTTTTTCCTTCAGTCTAGAAGGACATTAGTGTTGAGAACTATCATGGCTTCCAAAGCGTTATCAAAACCTCAGATGCATGAATCTGTAATTTCCTATCATTGGAGCATTAATTATATCCCTGGGGATTTCAGTTTTTCATAAAGTTTATTGTGACAACCAAGAAAGACAACTTTCACAGAAATTATGACTCCACGAAAGATTTTAAGGAGATAAGGAAGGCTGTATCTTTCAGAGTGCAAAGCAATTTCAGAACGAAAAGAATTTCTTTGGATTGAGTTTCATGAAAATTTGTCACTGTGTTCCTGAACTATGAAACATGAATATTTGGGCTAAGGAATAGTTTTTCTTGATAAACAATTAACAAATACCACAAAGAAATAAAATAAAATGCTTAAGTGCCAGGCACTATGATAAACTCCTCAAATATATCGCCTTCACGGTAATCCTAAAATATAAATTTTATTATTGCCTTTAACAGGTGAGAGAACAGGATCTTTTTTTGTTGGTTTATTTTCATTCTCCACACATACCCCAGATGTCAAATCCAGATCCATGGGTTTTCATGGCCTACAGCTTGGCTGCCTGAGCTACAGGGGTACGCTGAGAAAACAGGATGTTAATGAGGTTTTAAAGAACTTGCCCAGGGCTCAGCCTTGTGGATCAGGAGGCTATGGTGCAGGCCAGGTAAAACCTGGGAACCTGGGTTCAGGACCTGGAGCTGGGGTAAAAGTAAAGAACTCGCCCAATCTGAGGAGTGGCAGTGGATGATGTTAATGAAGTATACCTGTGAAGGGAAGGTCCACCAGCAGCATGAAGTCCTGCCACCCCCAAATCTTCACTCCAAAGCCCCTAAGAATAACCAAGCAACTGTTCACTCCCTGAATTTTCTAAAGGAGGAACATGAGTACAGCTGCCCCTACTCCCAGGCTAGTGAAGCTACTCCCCAGTCAATTCACACTGTGGCAGTGAGGACACTCACATGGAGAGCGTTTTCAGGAGTGACCAGCAACAGACAGCACCATTTGTGACCCAGCTGCATCAAGTGCTGCCCCAAGTTCAAGTCTCAGAACCATTAAGTAGCAAGGGGGTAACGAATGTTCCTGTCACCAGTAGAGGAGCCCCCTGCACACAAGTGGTGAAGCACAGAGCAAGTCCCACTTACACCTCAGGCAAGAACTCACTTCTAACAGTTTGTCAAAGAATCTGAAGCTTCAACAATCCTATAAGGCACACCTGAAACAGAAACACCAGACCCCCTTCTCTGCATGCTTGTACTCATACTGCCCTACTCAAAATTGCTTTCAAACCTTCCTTAGAAAATCACTTCTTCCAAAACTCCAGTGGCCAAGCCCTTGCTTCTTGGGCTATTCTCTCACACACACACACTCTACTGATTTTAGCTTACATAGGTCTTTGCCCATAGTCAGCCCCAGCTAGTGTCCAACGTAAGGAGCAGAACATAGAGGCCAATCTAAAACTATCAGCAGAAACTGGAGCGACGCCACTCCTTCAATCCAGGTCTGAGTTTCAGGACTTGAAGAACTTAAGATACCAGTATACGCTACTATTCTATGACATAGGGCAGGGGACAAAGAGCAGTCTGCTATTACTAGCTAATTTCTTCCCAAGGACAAAAGGGCCCAATTCAATTTGCTCTTTGGCTTTGAAATACCCACTTCCTACACAGAAATTGAGGCTATGGTAGTTCCTAGTGAACACTTATAGAACTTTAACTTGTTCAATGCCTGACACTATGGAGGAAGGAGGCTTCTGGAGGTGACCTGGTTCATCCCATGTAATCCCAGAAACAAAGTCTAGGGTTCCTTTCTACCCCAACAACCCAGAGTCCCCACCTACCCTTTTCCCTTTAGAGTACGCACCACGGCCCCAGGACGCCAGTCTTCATCATCACAGCGTCTGCCTTCCGGTTTTCTCTTGCCTAGTTGGCTGGGAGCTAAGCTCCTCCTCTGTAAGGAGAGAACGGAAATAGCACCTGCAGGGATCCTGCAGCTTGAGTCGTTAGCCCTAGGCACATGGCTGGCTACTCAAGTTTTCCCTTAGCCCATACTTACCATCCTGGGCTCGGGAGCATAAAATGTCAAGTACCCATGAGCCAAAGGTCAAAGGAACCCAGCAGCTAAGAACACAGAACCAGGGCTTGGTAAAGAGCGAGCTGCTATATTAACAGGACGGGCTAATTAATGAGGGCACATTGGACTGGAGAGGATTCAGCCAGGGCCCAAACTGTGAGTGTTGGTCGCCAGTTAGCGGAGGCAAGACAGCAGGCCAAACAAGTGTGCTAGCAGAGGTCCTGGGTGGGGGGAGAAGACAGGTCGAGGGCCAGGTTGGACAGAGTAAGGCGAGACAATGGTCCCAGGTGGGCGTAAAGGGGTAGTCGTGGGAGGAACGGTAAGCACAGGCCAGGAGCGAGTGGGCTAAAACCTTGAAGGCGAGGCTCCCGAGTCCCGAGAAGGGGAATTTTCCAGGTATGGAGTGTGGAAGCCAGGTCCAGAATGAGGGAGGTAGGGCAGGGTTCCAGACAGAACAAGTCAAAGGCCCGGGCTTGAGAAGGGAATCCCAGGCGGGCTGGAAGAGCAGCAGAGATTCGGAAGCCAGCACTCCGCCTAAGCTTCCTCTCCCTAAAGCGCGCGTTAACAGCCACCCAGCCTGCCCGGGACCCGCCAGACGCGGTCAATCGAACCTCCCGCCGTGCTGCCGCCGCACTACCCATTGGCTGCGTTCGATGCGTTCGGCGCTCGAGACCCAAGGAAGGGGCGGGGCTAGTGCTGGTGTCCAGACGGGGCGTGGGGTCTGCAGCGGGAAAGACTGACGCGACCTACTAGGAGGTGGGACTTAGGAGGAGGGTGGGACCAACAGTCCCTGGAGCCGTTGGGCGAGATGGGAGGGGCCCGCGAGGCCGGACAGGAGTTTTGTGCTTGCGGCTGGGTCTGTGGCTCTGTACCTCTGTTCTCTGGGCATTTGTCCCCGGGCAGTGAGCGGGCCAGGATGCAACTCAGGTGATGATTTGCACTAGACTGGCCCGCGGAGGAATTGCCACCTGTCGGCAGAAGTCTGGGAACTTTGTGTCCCAACCTCCTCTGTGCCAGACCTGGAGCAGAAGCCCGAGCTGGACCTCCTTACTAAGGCTTTCAGGGAAGAGGAATCATTCATTCATCAGGAACTACCTACCACTCATGGGCTGGGGCAGTGAGAAGCCCCCACCGGGACGTGATTTTCCGGTCGGGAGTGGAAGCTGCCTTTTCCTAGGAAAACCCGTGTTGGTGGAAGTGTGGTTGTTAGTCCTCATCCCAGACTTAATGACTCACGCAAAACTTCAGTTTCTTCATATCTAATATGTACGTCTTATTAGTACCATTCCCATGTTAGAATCTGAGAATTAAGTACCTAGTATTCAACAGTGCCAGACGCAACCTAGGTGCTCACCTTTAGAGTTTACTACAGGTACTTATAAGGTTCCTAACTATTCATTTAGATCTCACAACTATGAGGTAGTTTTAATATTGTCCCTATTTGTAGATGGAAAAAACAGGTTCAGAAAGGCTAGTGACTTGGTTCAAGTTCATATATCTAGTAAGAAGAACCAGGATTTGAATTTAGACCATTGGGCTCCAGTCTTTGTTCTTAGCCATCATGCCATGGTAGAGAGAGGCAAAGCCAGGTTCGTGGGGCCTTAAGCTTTTATGAGTACAGTCGTTCCTTTACCAGGTTTGGGGTGCCAACCTTTTTACAATGACAAATCCATGTATAACTTCTGATTTCTCCAAATCTTTACTAAGAGCCTGCTGTTGACCAGAAACCTTATCAGTAATATAAACTGGATTAACACATTTTGTACATTATTATATGTACTGCATTCTTACAATAAAGGAGTTTGAGAAAAGAAAATAATTAAGAAAATCATGGTGCACCCTTGATTTGGTCAGTTACCTTCAGCTGAAAGCACAGTGCACATACATCCCAAGGACCCAGGTTGGAGTCCCAGGGCCACCGTGAACAAAATGAACAGCTAAATAAAGTGGTCCTTTCTCCTCTCTTCCTGCCTGCCTGCCTCTGTTTGCCTTCATTCCTGCCTACACCTTTCAGAGAGAAAGAGAGTCATAAGAAAGAGAATACATTTATCTTATGTATGTATCAATATAGTAAGTTTAGCGGGGGCAGGGTCAAAAGAAAAGTCCCCCCATTTCTCTGAGGTTCTTCACAGCCTGGATGAATGAATAAATTAACATTAGGCATGACTAGTAAGATTACTAAGAAAAAAGCGCACATTCAGTGACTTACCTATGGAGAACTTTCTTGGCAGTAAATTTTGAAGTAGCTGGGGCAGACCCACATTTATATCCTGAGTTGGGGTCTCAAGGGAGAGAAGGAGATCATCACATGGTAAGGAGGAATGACTCATCTTTACTCTGAAAGTAAAGATAAAAAACTTTTCTTTTTACATTCTTCTAGAGAATGGGGACAACAGACCATTTTGGATAAGAGAAGGGTTTGGGCCCAGGGAGTGGCAGATGGCTTTGATTAAGGAAGGGCTAAAGGTGTACAAGAATTGGAGCTGCTTCTCCTTTGCCTGTGGGGCTGTCCTTCACTGTCCTTGGCAATTCATGTCAGAGTGGAACACATGCAAGAGTCCAATTCTGAGAGACCTGAGGATTCTGTTTTAGCGCCCTTATATACATAATCTGTTTTCAAGAAAATTTGAGTATAAATCAACCCACACAATTCAAAACAGTGCTGTTCAAGACCCTCTAAAATTAGCTAAACATGTTAATATTCGTTTATGATGAGGGGAAAAAAAGGTACCCTATTAGGGAATCTTGGAAACTTATGTTCCTTCTGAAAACTCTAAGCAGTATATCAGATATGCTTCCTGTTACAATATGGCCTCTCACCACTTAGAACACTGATTACGAATCTGTAGTAACTTCCAGTATTGCCAGGGTCTCTGAAGGTGGCCTCTGAAGCTTATCCCTAACTTCATGGTAAATCTGCATCTGATGATAACTACTACTATTCAGGAGGTGGAAACCTATAATATTCTACCTACTGTTTGTTTTTTTTTTATTCAAAATTTAATTTTGAGATCTTTGCAGATTCACATGCAGCTGTAAGAAACAATGTAGAAAGATTATATGTACATTTATCGAGCGTCCCATACTTGTAACCTCTCACAAAACATCATGATCATAACTGGACAGCAATGCAGTGAAGATACTGAGCATTTCCATAACAGCAGGACCATCCCTCTCAGGGTCCTTTTAGAGCCACACTCACTTCTCTTCTACTCTACCCTTCCCTTAATCCCTGGTATTCAGTTTTCCATTTCTTTAACTTTGTCATTTTAAGATGTTATGTAAGTGGAATCATATAGCACCTAAGTTCTTTAAATAAGCTCTTTTCACTTACCATAATTCTCTAGAGATTCATCTAAATTATTGTGTGTATGTGTATCAGTATGTTTCTTTTTATAGCTGAATAGTATTCTATTATAGGTTCCTCAGTTTATTTAACTATTTACTTGTTGAAGGATGTCTTGGTTATTTCCAGTGTTAGTTATCTTGAACTATTTCATTTCTATGGGGAATTTTTCTAAAGGTTAAGGAAGATAGGCAGGAAAGAAGAGAAAGCAGAAGAAGCATTTTATTTATTTAATTGTTCATTTTAGTTGTTCCTCCTGGGCCCCATATTGTAACCCTGGGTCCTTGGGCTGTATGTGGACTATGTTCCAGTCACAGACTTAACATCTAAACCACCAGGATGCACTTGTGTACAGATTTTTATGGGAGTGCAAATCTCTATAAATCTAGAATAAATGCCCAGGAGTGCCAGTGTTAAGTTGTAGAATAGTTGAATGTTTTTAAAAACCAACAAATTGTTCTCCAAAGTGACTGTACCATTTTATATTTCTACCAGCAATGTATGACCTCTCCTTTTCCACTTTTCCGCTTTTCCACATCCTCGCAAATTTGGTGTTGTCACTGTTTTTTACTTTACCTAATTTGTTAGGTGTGCAGTAGTATATTGTTATGATTTTAATGTGTATTTCCCTAATTGATAATGATATTGAACTTCTTTATGTGAGCTTATTTGATACCTGTAATCCTCTTCAGTAAAACCTCTCTTCATATCTTTAGTCCATTTTCTGATTGGACTTTTAGGATTTCCATTTGTTTTAATTGAGGTATAATTAACATATAACATTAGTTTCAGGTGTACAACATGATTCAGTATTTTTATATATTGTGAAGTGATCACCTTAAGTCTAATTAATATCCATCACTATATATAGCGAACAAATTATTTTTATGATTAGAACTTTTCAAATTTACTCTCTTAGCAGCTTTCAAATGTGCGACATGGTATTAACTATGATCACAATATTGTACATTATATTCCCATGACTTATTTTATAACTAGGGTTTGTAGAGAAGTTTGTATCTTTCAGTCACCTTCTGAGCAGTTCACCCATCTCTACACACCACCTGCGTCCACTACCAATCTCTTCTCTTTACAGGCCTTTTTTTTTTTTTTTTCAAGATTCTACATGTTAGTAAAAGCATACTGCATTTGTCTTTTTTTTAAAAAAAAAAAAAGGAAAAGTGCAGGCAGGAATGAAAGCTAGGAAGCAGGCAGGCAGGAAGAGAGAGGAGGAAGAAGTTCTTTATTTATTTTATTCAGTTGTTCATCATTGGTTGTTTTCCCCAGACCCAGGATCTTAAGCTGGGGATCTTGGGATGTTTGTGGACGGTGTCTGGTTTAAGCCACTAGGCCACCAGGGTGTACCAGAATTTGTCTTTCTCTGTCTGACTCATTTCACATAGCATAGTACCCTCAAGGCCTATCTTTATTGCTACAGATGGCAATATTTCCTTCTTTTTGATGGATAAATAAAAATTCACATTTTCTCTATCCATTCATCCTTCAATGAGCACTTAGGTTATTTCCATATTTAAACTATTATAAGTACTACTTCACTGAACATAGGGCTACACATAACTTTTTTAATAATGTTTTCGTTTTCTTTGGATAAACACCCAGAAGTGGAACTGCTGGATCATACAGCAGTACATTTTTTTTACTTTGTGCAGAATATCCACACTTTTCCATGGCGACCATACCACATACCCACCGACAATGCACCAAAGTTCCTTTTTCTCCACATCTTTGCCAAAAAGTTATTTTTCACTTTTTTTTCTTCTTTTTTTTAGAGGAAGCCAGCAGGAGGCAGGAATGTGGCAAATAGACAAGCAGGAAGGAAGGGAGAGGAGAAAGAAGCATTTTATTTATTTTATTCAGCTGTTCATTTTGTTTGTTACCTCTGGTCCCAGGACAGGAACCTGGGGTCCTAAGATGTACGTGGACTGTGCCCAAACCCTACTCCACCAGTGTGCACCTTCTTGTCTTTATAATAGCCATTCTCACAGGTGTGATATCTCATCGTCATTTTGGTTTGTTTTCACTGTTGAGTTTTGAGCATGCTTTATATATTCTAGATGTAGTCCTTGTCACTTGTGTGGCTTGCAAATATTTTTCCCATTTCAGAGCTTGTTTCTCATCCTCTTAACAGAGGCTTTCACTGAAGGGCATTTTTAATTTTGATGAAGCACAATTTATCAATTTTTCCTTTTCATAGATTGTGATGCTTAGTGTCAAGTCTGAGAGCGCATTGCCTAATCCTAGACCTCAAATATTTTCTCCTACATTTTTTTCCTAAAATTTTTATAGTTTTATGTTTTATATTCAAATCTGTGATCCATTCTGAGTTAATTTTTATAGAATACATGATATTTAGGTAGCGGTTTATTGTTTGGTCTATGGGTGTTCAGTTGTTCAAGCACCATGCTACGAAATTTTTCATGAGGGGTTGGTGATGCTGGTGTGGCTCAGGCTGCTGAGACTTTGGACTGCAGACGATGTAAAGTTAAAAGACCCAGGCTTAAGGCCTGGAGGCTGGATGAAAAAATAAAAATAAAAACCAAAATAAAGATGTTTCTTCCTCCTCTTCTTCCTTCCCTCCTTAAATGCTTCTTCCTCTTCTCCCTTTCTCCTCTATAAAAAAAATTTTAAAGAGGACATTTTAGGTGATACAAATAAACATGATTTAACTCTTCCTGGCGCCATTCAGAGAAATGCAAAATGGGACAGAAGACAAGATAACTTGTATAGAATGAAAAACAGGGAGGAAAAAAATGAAATATTTACTAGTTGGGGGTCACACGCTCAAATATGTTTGGGGTAAGAAGGAAAAGAAAATAAGTGTAGACCCCAAAGTTGGTTTGGCACTGGGGACTGGGTATATTGTTTCTGGTCAAGTGGAGTATTTATAGGGACACACAAAGTGATCTAAATTTTGTTTTGCTGCTGTCAACCTTAGCTGAAATGGCTCTGTCTTAAGGCTAAAATTTTATTTCAGCAACAGTTTGTTGAAAAAGTTATCTTTTCTCCATGGAATTGCTTTTGCACCTTTGTCAAAAATCAATTGGATATATTTGTGTGGATCTATTTCTGGCATCTCGATTCTATTCCAGCAATCTATGTGTCTACTCCTCCACCAATTACCACAGTCTTGATTACTGTTGGTGTATAAGTCTTAAAATGGGGTAGACTGATTCCTCCCACTTTATTTTCTTTTTCAAAGTCATTTTAGCTGTTCTAGTTCCTTTGTCTTTCCATACAAATTCAAGAATAATATTGTCTAGATTTACCAAAAACTCCTGCTGTGATTTTCATAGGAATTTCATTAAATCTATAGATCAATTTGAAGAAATTTGACATATTACTACGTTAAGTCCACCAGTTCATGAGCACGGTATGTCTCTCCATTTATTTAGATCATGTTTCATGTGTGCATCAGCATTGTTGTAGTTTTCAGTGTGTAAGTCCTATACATGTTTATTTTCAGATTTATACTTCTTTTTTTATGGTGGTGTAAATGGTATTGTATTTTTTATTTTTTGGTGTCCGTGTGTTCTCTGCTAGTACAATGACATGCAATTGATTTTTGTATGTGTATTTTGTATTTTATGACCTTGCTGAAATCACTTATTAGCTCTAGGAGTTTGTCTTTTTATAAATTCCTTGCAATTTTCTAGGTAGTAAATCATGTCATCTACACATAGGGACAATTTAATTTCTGCCTTTCCAGGGGTATGCCTTTGATTTTCTTTGCTTGCCTTATTGTATTGGCTGAAACTTCTACTCTGCATTGAGTAGTGAAAGAAGATTTTTTTTTTTTCTTAAGGAAATATATGGGCAAGAATGAAGGCGAGTAGGCGGGCAGGAAGAGAAAGGAAGAAGCAGCATTTTATTTTAGTTCCACTTCAGTTGTTCACACTGGTTGTTCCCTGTCCCCCTATACCGCCCCCGCAACCGTGTAGTTCTGAGTATTATGAACTTTTATCTTTTTAAAGAGGAAGAATGAGGTGAACTCTGGTGAAGAAACTGTTGAGCCAGCCTCCTCCCAAGGAGCACAGTCCACATTAATGCCCAAGTACTAGGATTCACTCACCTTCATTCCTGTTTCCTGCCTGCACTTTTTCTAAAAAAAAAAAAAACGGAAGGGAAGAGAGACTGGAAGAAGTGGTTAAGGAAGGAAGAGGAGGAGAAAACAGAGTTGCTTATTTGGGTTTTTCACTCAGGAGCAGGTCTTGAACTTGGGTCCTTGGACTTACCATTGTCCACACTCTAGCATGTCACTGGCCTGAGCCACAAGGACCGCCAAGAACATTTCTCGCTATCTTTCTGTTACTGATTCTTGTGTTTGCTCTGTGGCCGGAGAGCACACTCTGTACGACTAATTCCTTTTTGTTGTTGAGATTTTCCCGGCATATGTTCTATCTTGGTAGATATCCAGGGAGCACTCAAACAGAATTTATTTTCTGCTATTGTTTGGTGGAGACGCGTATAGTTATGTAATGTCCATCGAGCCTATTGGCTAATGATGTCATTGAGTATTTCTATATTTAGCTGATTTTCTGTCGAATTGTTCTATAATTGCTGGGAGTTGTTGGAGTCTCCGACTATAATTTTTGCTACATGTTGAAACTTACATCTATGATTTTGCTTTCTTTTTTTCTAGCCCTGCGTTCAAACCCAGAGCCATGGCTTTCATAGCCTGTGCTTTAGCTACCTGAACTGGGGGCAGGTCACTATTGTTTTTCGTAGATGTGTATTTTTGTTCTCCATCATTCGCTGGTTCCCTACTCCCTTTCACCTTCCTCCCTCTGGTAACCACAGTCGCTCAACTTGTGAGTTGTGTTTGCGTTATCAGTGTGTTTGTTTTGTTTCGTTTTATTATATTCCACATGTGAGTGAAACCATGTGCTACTCGTCTTTTCCTTTCTGGCTTATTTCACTTAGCACACCACTTCGAGTTCCACCCAGGTTGTTGTAAAAGGCACAATTTAATCTTTTTAAAAAATTGATAAATGACTAATCATTTTTTTTTTTAGTTTTATTGAAGGAACATTGCATCATAAAATTATATAGATTTAAGGTATGAATCATTATTAAGTTCATCTTTTCCTCCTCCCCACGCCCCCAGACCCCAGGTCTCAAACCCGGGTCCTTGGGCTTTACATGGTTTGTACCTTAGCCCCCTTAGCTGCCTGAGCCCCATGCGTGTATCAGTTAATTTCATCTTTTTTAATAGCTGCAAAGAAGTCCATTGAGTATAAATACCTCAACTTCTCTGTCCAATCACCTGTTGATAGGCATCTAAGCTCTTTCCATCTATTGGCTATTGTGAGCTGCTATGAATAAGGTACACATATGTTTTATGATTAGTGTTTTTATATTATTTGGGAGCGATTGTTGTAGTTCCCTTTTCTTTTCTTTCTTTCTTTGTTTTTTGTTGTTGTTTTTTTTTTTTTTTTTTAGGAAACTCCATACTGTTTTCCAAAGAGATTGCACTAATTTGCATTCCCACCGACAGTGTATGAGAATTCCTTTTTCTCCACAACCTCATTGACACTTGCTTCTAGGCTTTTTTGATGCAAGCCATTCTCATAGGTGTGAGATACCTCATTGCAGTTTTTATTTGCATTTTCTTCATGGTATATGATGTAGAGCATTTTTTCATGTGTCTGTGGGACATCTGTGTGTCTTTTCTAGAGAGCTATCTATTCAGCTGTTCTACACATTTTTTGAGTGGGTTGTTTGCTATTTTGTTGTTGAAGTATATGAGCGCTTTATGTATTTTTTAGATTAACCTCTTGTCTGACATTGACTTGCAAATTCTTCTCCCATTTAGTAGGTCACCTTTTTATTTTAGTAGGGGTTTCTTTTGCTGTACAGAAGTTTCTAAGTTCGATGTAGTCTCACCTGTAAATTTACTTAGTTTCCTTTACCTTATTTTTTTGTTTTCTGTTATTTTCTGTGTTATTCAGTTCCTTTTGTTGCCTTTCAATAGGTTACTTAAACTTTTTTAGCATTCCATTCTTGCTTGTTTATGGTGTTTTTGAAAGTATTTCCATTTTAGTACTGCTCTAATATTACATTCTTTTATTTTTTTCAGGAAAGGTGCAAGCAGAAATGAAGGCAAGTAGGCAGGCAAGAAGGAAGAGAGTGGAGGAAGAAGCATTTTATTTTTATTTAGTTGTTCATGCTGGTTGTTCCCTCACCCCACCCCACTCCCAACCCGGGACTTGAACTACACCATGGGTTCTCCTAAGTCTTGCCAATTTGCCCTGCAGGTCTTAGGACTTGTCAGCCTCTATAGCACTGTGAACCAATTTCTTAAAATAAACTTCTCTCTCTCTCTCTCTCTCTCTCTCTCTCTCTCTCTCTCTCTCTCTCTCTCTCTCTCTCTCTCTCTGTATATGTATATATATGGATATATGTACACATATACATATATTACACATATATGTATATATGTGTAAATATATACACACATAATACTTGTATATCTTATTGGCTACGTATATGTATATCCTACTATATATATGTATTTAGATGTATATGTGTGTGTGTATATCTGTGTACACACACACATATTTGGAGCCCTGACAAATAATACACTGTTGATCTGTTGTAAGGAATGTGGTAATCAAAAAGTCTCTAGCTGTTGGTTCCTTTAGTCTACAAAGAGCCACTATGACTTGAGGTCATATTTATCCCATAGCAGCTGAGAGAGTGGGACTATAAAGTCCCAACCATTCAGCCCCAAAAGGTGCACTCTGACATGTAATAAGTGATCAGAGTTCCTATGTAGTTGGCTGGGGCTAAATTTGATTTCTTCCTCTGCCCAGTTCTGCTTTTGCACCCTTCTTCTAACAGATATTGATCACTAATGAATATCTTGCACCCCAAATTCCGTCTCAGCTTTTGATTCCCAAAAACCCAACTTGAAAAAAGCATATTACATTGCCTCGTCCACATATAACTGCAAAGGAGGGAAGTTAGGAGATATAATCCTTATTCCAGATAGCCATGTGCCCTTTGAAAACTAAGTAATTCAACTACTAATAAGAGGAATATACTGTAGTAGCTCAAGGGCATCGACGGGTGCTAAAATAGTGTCCAAGTTTCAGAAAGAGGCAAAGACTCCATGAGCAGTTAAAGAAAGTTTCACGCACTTGGAAAATGAAGGCTTTATTTCACAACAACAAAATTAAGTATTTCTGGTTCTGGTATTGGTTGATGGCAGATAAATAAATGCTTGTGAATAACATTTACAAAATCTAGAATAAATGCTTTTAAAAGACATTTGAAGGTACTGGAACATTATCAAATGTAAGCAGAAACTAGAGGTAACTACCCTTGAAACCCTTGAAAAGTAACTGCACCCAGTGATATTAGTGAATCTGTGGCCTTTGCTGAAAGCATTCCTCAATCTGCAAACAGCTCTGTGGGGAACTATGGTTTTATTGCTTGAGGTATCAGAGAACAGTTTGGGGCTGGCAGAGCAATCAGAGTTAGAGGAGAAATCCTGGGAAGGCTATCGCTGCAGAGGGAGTGAGCCTCAACATTTGTGTAAAATCAACCCTCAAATGCTTATTGACTGTTAACTTATATATGGCCAGGGTTAACATCAGACCACCCAGTTAAAAAAAGAAAAAGGAAAAAGCAGCAGCAGATGGTGAAAGAAATGAGTGAGGAAGCACTCTGGTGGAATAATGATTTAGTCAACTGCCTCCTGCTGAAGCACAGTCCATATACATCTCAAGGATCCCGGGCCGGGGAGAACAATCAATCAAGACGTACAAGTTAATAAAAATAAATAAAATTATGTTTCTTTCTCCTCTCTCCTCTTGCCTGCCCGCCTACTTGCCTTCATTCCTACCTGTACCTTTCCTTTAAAAAAAAAAAAAAAAAAAAAAAAAAAAGAACTGAGTGAGGATTTCAGCTTTTGTCCACTGTTGGAGAGAGAATTTGGAATTGGAGTCTAACCAAAGTTAACTGATAAAACAAAAACTATTCTTCAGAATCTAGAATCCTGAAACATACATTCATTATGTCGAGTATCCAACAGAAAACAGTATAGGTGAAGAAACAGGAATTATGATTCATAAATCAGTCAATAGAAAACTCCCCCCAAGATGACACAGATATTAAAATTAGCAGACAAGAATTTTTATGCAGTTGTTAATAGTTTTAAAGACATAAAGGAAAATGTATGAAAATGAAATACCCTGTCCACCCACTAAAATAAAAATAGCTAAACTTAAAAGCATTGACAGGTTCACCCTCAGGGCTCAGGCGTTAATCTGCAGCTGGGGCATAGTCCGTGTAAAGTCCAAGGACAGGGGTACATGACCCGTGGCCAGAGGGAACAACCAAAATGAATAAATTAATAAATAAAAAATGTTTATTCCTTCTTTCTCAACCTCCCTGCCTGTGTGCCTGCCTTCATTCCTGCCTGCTTCCTTCTTAAAAAAAAAATAAGCTGGCACATCCTGGTGGCTTAGTGGATAAGGTTACTGGACGTAGTTCACATATATCCCAAGGACCAAGGTTCAAGACCTGAGACTGCGGGGAGCAACCAAGATGAACAACTGAATGAATATAAAGTGCTTCTTTTCTCTCTTCCTGCCTGTCTGCCTCTGCTCTCCTTCATTCCTGCCTGCACCTTCCCTTTAAGAAGAAAAGAAAAGAAAAGAAAAGAAAAAAGCACTGCCAGTATTAAGTGGTGATGAGGCTGCAGAGCAACTATAACTTGCATATATACTTGTTGTATAAAATGGCACAAGTACTTTGAGAAAAGGGTTGGCAATTTCTTATAAAATTATATTTGCCATGTGAACCTGTGGTAGAAGACCTTTTCCCTGACCCCAATGCAAAAGTTTGTCTGCCAGGAATTTTCCATGGTGCTACAGAGGCTGTCGCTATGTCCTGCTGTCGTGACCAGGGACAAATGTGCATCGCCTCCCTACTCTGCAGCTGCGTATAGCTGATAAGAGTTGCCACCAGAAACCACACGTAGCCAAGAAGATGAATCATTACCTCAGAGTATAAAAGGAGCTCCTCTAGATTCCCCGCTCCCTTCCTCAGCTTTGGGTAACAATACGCCTGGGCCAGCACTGGTGCTTGCAATAAAGTGCTTTTTCTCTACCTTTGAGTGCCCAGCTGTCAGTCTTCTCACTGTCTGGAGGCTCTGCCATTATAAACCATCCATTCCACTCCTAGGTATTTATACAAGATGATATTCATTCAAGAAGCAAATGTTCACAATAAGATTTATACATGGATGTTCACAGAATTTTAATTCATATGAACCCCAAACTGGAAACAACATAAATATACGTGACTGGATTAACAAAATTTAAAAAAATCTTTTTTGCAATGCTACATTCATTTTTCAATTGTATCTCAATCTATATTTCACACCACACCTTCCATCAGAGTTCCAGTGTCCTGTGCCACCACCTTTTCTCCTTTTTCCATACATTTATGAATCCCAAAAACATGATGCTGAACAGAAAAATGAGACAAAAGTACATATATTAGTCTACTTATTTGAAATTATAAAACAAGAAAAAACTAATCTTTATTGACACAATCTTTATTGAGACCAAGACAGTAAAGTGGGTGACAAAAGGGACATGCAATAAAATTTTAACATAATGAAAATATTCCATGTATCGGCTGTGATATTATGTCAGTGAACACATATTCAAAGTTCATTAAACCATATAAAGTGGGCTCATTTCAACACATGTAAATTATACCTCAATAAAGTTTCTTTTAATTAAAAATGAGAACATGAAAGCAATATAGTGATAATTTAAGATCAACAAAAGACAGAATCATCATCACCAGGCCTGTGCTACATGAACTACTAAAGAAGGTTCTTTAGACTAGGAAAGAGATACCAAACAATCTACAGGAATTAATATTACCAGAATTAGTACAGATATGGTATGCTAGGTAGAACTGTGGCCTTCAAGATCTTTGTCCAATCTCCAGAATCTGTTAATATGATAGATTACATAACAAGGGGAATTAAGGTTGCAGACAGAATCAAAATTGCTAATCAAGCGACCTTGAGATGGAGAGATTATCCTGGATTACCTGCTCAATGTACTTAGAAAGGTCCTTACAAGGCAAGAGGGAGAAGTGTCAGAGAGCAGATGGCCTTCATAAACTGGGAAAGACAAGAAAACAAATTGTTCCCTTGCACCTCCAGAAAAGAATGCAATACTGCTGGCACCTTGATTTTTAGCCTACTGAGACCCACTCAAGCCCTCTGACTTTAAATCTGAGTTGTTTTGGCACACACTGGTGGAGCAGCAGTTAGGTCAATCCTTCCAGGAAGCAAGCCACATGCAGGGGGTGGGGGCGGGGGGGTGGTAACTGGCGTGAACAACTAAATAAAAATAAAGATATTTCCACCTTAATTTTTTTTTGAGTTGTTTTACATCACTAAATTGTGGTAATTTGTTACAGCAATCATAGGACACTAATACTATGACTTAATACAAAAGTATGGGTGCACCCTAGTGACTCAGCTGGAGCCGGATCCATGTAACAGACCAGGGTTCCTGACCTTGGGTGGGGATGGGGGCAGGGTGTGTGTGTTGGAAACAATCAAAATGAACAAATAAATTGAAGGTGATAAATAAATATATATGTATATATATATATATATATATATATATGTGCTTTGCTATTTTTGTCTTATTCTCTTTAAAATATGTATCACATGTTAAAACAAGTTTTATTCTGAGGTTGATAACACAGGTAGATGTGGTACATCTGACAATAACTCAAAGGACTGGGCCAGAGAGAGAAAACAGAACTAAACTGTTGCAAAATTCCTACATTTCATGTGAAGCAGTATAGCACTGGTTATAGCAATCAGTGACGGAGGGGGCACTCAGACCTCCAGCTATGATCAGAAGTGTTATGAACAACTTTATGCCAATAAATTAAATAATTTAGATGAAATGAACACAACTTACCAAAACTGATTCAAAATGAAATTACAGGTCTGAATAGCTCTATATGTATCAAAGAAATTGAATGTGTTATCAATAATATCTTATAAAGAAAACTCCAGGCCCAGATTAGTTCATTGATTAAATTCTATCAAATATTGATTAATACTACTAATCTTACTCAAATGCTTTCAGAAAACAGAGAAGAAGAAACACTTCCTAATTCTTTAGGAGGTCAGCATATTCCTGATTCTAAAACTTTTAAAGTGTTTATTAGTAAACAGTATCAGCATATCCTGTAGAGTAGCAGTTAGGTCCATCACCTCCAAAGGAGCAAATCACATTCCCAGGTTGGGGGGGGTGGGAGGGGGGGCGCCGGGGAGGAGGGAACAACTAGTGTGAACAACTAAATAAAAATAAAAGAAGTACATCCTGGTGTTCTAATGGTCTAGTACACCCTGGGTGCATCCCAAGATCCTCGATTCTAGATCTGAGGTTGAGGGAACAATCAAAATGAACAACTAAATAAAGAAAGTGCTTCTTCCTTCTCTCTATTCCTGCCTATCTGCTTCTGCTCACCTTCATTCCTGCCCGTATTTAAGTAAATAAAGATGCTTCCTCCTCCTTTTCCTTCCAGCCTGTTGCCAATTGCTTTCGTTCCTGCCTGCAATTTTCCTTAAAAAAAAAAAGAAAACTGGATAGCAACAGTGTTTATTATTCTGAGGAATTATTAATTTTAGATGTAGTAATAATAAAGTCCTTATCTTTTAGAGACAATTACTAAAATATTTACAGATAAATTATTATCATATCTAGTTGTGCTTCAGAATGATCTTAGTGAAGGCAAGCAGTTGGGTGAATAAATAAACCAAGACTGGCCAGCCATGAGTAGATAATTTTTGAAGCTGGGTGATGGGTGCAAAGAAATTCATTATACTATTTCCTCTATTTTTGTAGAGAATTTATATACATATTGCATAGATGTTATATACTACAAATTATGTATAGTATATGATATAGTATCATATACTATATACACACTATAAAACAAAAAAATAACTGCAAATGATTAAATACATAAAAACTACAAGGTCACAACAATAATTTTAAAAGAGAAGGAAATCAAACAAAATCATTGAATGCTAAGTTGCTAGAATATCAACTTAGTACTTTGAAAAGGATAAATGAAAGGAGATATTTAAGCATCTATTTTGCCATTCTGGTACAAACTTTATTTCAGGGTAACCAAATGGTCCTAGAGGATGGAAAAATTTCTTGTACATAATTAGAACGAGTTGTGCCCTGGTGGAGCAGTGTTTAAGTCAACAGCCTCTGAAGGACGTAAGCCATATACCCCTGGGTTCAAGTTCCAGGTCCACGGGGAAACAACCAATGTGAACAAATAAATGGAAATAAAATAAAATGCTTCTTCATTCTCTCTCTTCCTGCCTCCCTGCCTCCCTGTCTTCATTGCTGTCTGCGCATTACCTTTAAAATAATAATAATAATAGAAAAAATAATAGCAATTGAAAATCATCCTTTCATCATTCCTAGTAAAATCCCCAATTTCTAAAATTGTCACTAATGGATGGTAAAACAATTTAGTGAAAAAATGACACGGAACTTTAGGATGCGGCTATCAGCACCTGAGAGTGGAAGGAGCCTGGGGATCTAAAATGGGCAGTGGAAGAGAGCAGTCCAGCCAGGAGCACCTCGCTGTGTAAGTGGAGAACAAGTCTTATATTAAATCACTGAAATGTGGGTCAATTTACTATGGAAGTTAGCTTATTGCATCTTATGAGCTCAAGGTCAATCCTGTGCCTGGGTGCAATCCATAAACAGCCCAAGGATCCAGTTTTTGAGGGGGGCAATGGGGGAGGGGTGGGGATCAAAATGAACAACTAAACAAAAATGTTTCTTCCTCCTCTTGCTTCCTTCCTGTCTGCTGCCTGCCTGCCTTCATTCCTACCTGCTTCCTTCCTCTTATAAATACATTTAAAAATTCACAGAGGTTGCTTATTTAAAAGTATATCATTTATATATATTAAAAGACATTTAGCACTATAATGTGTGATACATATATAGCTAAACACTGAACACATTAGAGGTATGCCTGGATCAGGGAAAGGAATGAGAATAGGGATCAGGGATCATAAAATAAAACCAGTGGGCCCTGGTGGTCTAGCAGATAAGTCTACCATCTCCCTCCGGAACAAGCCACAGAAATCCCAAGGACCTGGGCTGGATTGGGGCAGGACAGGGAGCGGGGATGGAACGGGGACAAGATAACAACAAAATAAAAATGGAGTGCTTCTTCCTCTTCTCCCTTCCTGTACCTTTCCAGAAAGGCGGAAGATGGCGCCCCCTGGTGGAATAGTGCTTTGGTCAACGGCCTTGGTCAGAAGCTCAGTCCTGGGTGGCGTACAAGGTGAGGTGGTGGGGAACAACCGAGACGGAAACCTAAATAAAAGTGCAGTGCTTCTTCCTCCTCTTTCTTCCTGCCTGCCTACTGGCCTTCATTCCTACTTGCACCTTTTCTTTAAAAACAAAAACAAAAAGGCCGGAGTGCAGAGTGAGACCACTGATTTGCCTTCCAGGCGGAGCCCAGGATAGTTTTCTAGGAATAATCTTTTGCCTTGAGGAACAGCATTTCTAGAGAGGAGATAGTGTGGAAGACAGCTTGCTGGAACCCTCCATTGTGTTCACCAGGAGAGTCTCAAACCTGAAAAGTTCCCTGAATTGACCATTACTCCTAAGTCTAACCTTCACGTCAGCTCAAAGGATAAGGAGAAAGGCCTGGACAGAGGCTACAGGCTCATTCCAGGTGCATCCTCCTGCCCACCCTCCATCTCTGCCTGCAGTAAGCAGAACAGCAGCCTCTTCTCCAGCAGTGTCCAGGACCTAATCTCTAGACCCTGTGATGCGGTTAGCTTACATGGTAACTAGGACTTTGAAGATATGGTTAAATGAAGGATCCCGATTCGGGGAAATGATCTTGGATTATTCTAGTGGACCCAATATGATCACAAGGATATATAGTCATTATAAGAGGAAACAGGAGAATTAGAGATGATATAGGATGGAAACAGAGGCTTTGAAGATGGAGGAAGGCACCGAGAACCAAGGAACAAAAGCAACCTCTAGAATCTAGAAAAGAGCAAAGAAATGAATTCTCCTCTAGAGTCTCCAGAAGAAATGCAGGGCCACCAGCACCTTGACTTTACCTTAGCCCCGTGAAGCGGATTTAGGACTTGTGACTGCCAGCTCTGTGAGGTGATACATTTGTGCTGGGCCAGTCGTTTGTGGCGCTTCACCAAAGCACCAGTAGGAAACTGGTCACTGGCCCTGTTGCAGGGCAGCGCGACCCGGCTCCAGAAGTCAGGTCTGTCAGCTGGAGAGTGGGGAATTGAGAAGACCTGGAAGGCCTGCGGTCACCCCGACCTAGGTTCATATTATGGCTCATTTCTTACTTATCTGATCCTGAGCAAAGTGTCTAAGCAACAAGACATTCTTAACAATAGTTGGGGAGGGTGCTACGAATTAAACAGAATAATGTTTTAAATTACCTATTACCAGCTAATTATTCACTGTTTTTAATAAGTCACATGTTTGTGGGTTCACGCACATTCCTTCTTCCATTTATTCAGCAGTTGTCAATGAACAACCAGCACATACTTTGAACTATACACAGTGAGCCTGTTTCTATAAGCTCCAAGTACTTCTCACCTAAGCTGTCAGGTTAGTTCAGTGCTCACCTCACCTCTCCCATCTTAACTACTGGCCCTTATACATGCCCACGTGAGTGGGCCCAAGTCTCCTGGATGGATCCACCCCACCCAGCACCAATCCTTATCCTACCAGGCGCTCTTTCTGCAGCTGCAAAGAACAGTCTCCACTCTGCCTTTATTTTGGCCCTGACCAAAGCCCCCAGCCCACTCAGAGGACAGTATGCTCCCTCTGATCATACCTTCAATACCCTGTTTTCAGCTCTTTGTCTCTCTCCCTTCTCCTTCACGACCTCCCAAATAGCTCCTCCATGTAACCCAGAAAAGTCTAAGCTAACAGGAGAGCTAAGCTTCAAGCCACCAGTCCAGGGGCAGGTAAGAGGGACCAAGGATGGGTATTTACTGAGATTCCAGGGCTTCTCTGGTAGTGAAATGGAGTCTAAAAGTACAATGACAGGATGCCCAGCCCCACCTGGGAGACCCAGTCAGTCCCACTCACCTCACCCTCAATGCACTCAGATGCCTGTTCCATTAAACTGCATCTTTGACCTGTGGAGCTCCCCGCGCCATAGAACCCAGCTGGATTCCTAATCTCAAGGCGCTACTCACTTCTAACCTCCAGGCCTGAAATGTTGAGCTCTGTCCCCATAATACCTTCCCAGAAAAATGGTTGGTCTGGGATTGATTTTCCTCAGCCTTGCAGTCAAAATTAGTATGCCCTTGACCCAACCCAGCTCTTTCCGCACAACCTGTAACCCCTTCTGTAAACACTGAGCTCACTCTGCAGAGTGGGGTGAGTTCTCAAATATTAAAATAGGGGGGAAATGGTCTTGAGTGGTATTGACTCAGTGGGGTAGGGGAATAAGCATAGCCAGGTGATGGAACTAGGGGAAGAAAGGCAGATCTAGTTTCTCTAACCTAGGCATTGCCATAGACTTACAATGAGTGATACTGGGCAAGTCTGCCCTTTCTTGGCCTGTCTCTTAAGACTGTCAGTGCATTAAGAGGACTAGTCCCTAAGACTATATTTGAACTTGGAGGTTCCACCCAGTTAACCCTGACAATGGAGCATAATGGCCACAAGAGGGCAGGCAACCTCTTCAGCTCAGAGGTTTGTAGACAAACACGTCAGCTCAAAATAGGACAAGGCTTCTAAGGAAAGGTAGTTTACTCAAGGGCACCCCACAAAATGGCAATGAGTAGGGACTGGAAAAGAGTATTTGAATTCCCAACCTGAGGAAAGGTTAGGAACCGCAAGACCAGGATCGGTGGTAAGGATAGGGTGGGTGGGCCACAGAAGTCCAGGAATATACTTCAGAGATTTCAGTCACTTTGAGCAGGTGGGAAGAGAGAGGGCCTTTAAGAGTGCAGTTTACAGAACAAGGCTTGAGGAGTTTTGAGGAAGTGAAGATGACCAGTTTGGTTTCCATACATCCCTCAGCACAGAATGAAAAGCAGAGAAATTGCACTAGTTATTCTAGCTGTAGGGAAGACTGCCAATTCAAGAGGGCTTAGAAAGTAGGTAAAGCCCTGACATCAGTTCCACACCACCTCCCTTTGCCTTCCCAAAATCTAGTTTCAGGACCCAGGAAAGATGGATGAATACATGACAGTGAAAAGGTTAATCTCGGAGAATTCGTTCTTTGACTTCAGTAAAAAACCACATCCCACAGCCAAACTCCTCCCCTCTCTTCTCCCACCCCATTCCCTTCCCAAGCCCCAGGATGGCAGCTCCCCAGAATTCCTAGGGCCTTACAACCCAGGCCCCAGACAGCCCTAGCTCCCTCCTAGGTCCCAGGAGAGTAAGGCTGGAAGGAAAGAGGCCTTTCCCCCAGATCACTCCCCCCACTTGGGATGTGGGTCCTAGGAGCAAAGAGCCTCTGTCTTTCCCAGCCCCGCCCTTCCATTGTAACCAGACAAGGGGATTCCTTGTGTCCCAGGCTCCAGCCAGCATCCTTGTGACCAAATGGTAGAAAGTCTGGGGGAGGGTGGGGGAAGAGGATTCACAGGGTCTGAGAAGACACCTCCCCCAGTCAGAGATTCTGGCAGACCCCCAGAGCTCTGAAACCTCAAACTTCTCTTCCCTCTAGCTCCTATCAGTAATTTGGAGAGGCTGGGGGATACATCTGCATATAAAAAGCCTGAGGCCCAAGTGGAAACTGAGAAGGTGTGGAGACACAAAGGCTGAACCTCCTGGCAGACACATTTGGAGTCAGAATAGAAGAATGGGGACAACCCAGGGAGAGGGTAAGACAGGGGACTATGGCAGGACAGACTAAACAGGCTGAAAGCCTTATAGGAACCGGAGGAGGCCCTTGCCAGTTTCCATTCCTAAAAGCACAGATATAGGAGTCTTGGCACCAGATGGAGACATGGCCACAGAGGGATGTGAGACCCCTCCTAGGATAAAATGAGGACACCCCGCTTAAAAAGTCAGAACCTTTCTAAAAAGAAGTGCAAATATTTGACAGGGAGAAACTTTCCTGCCAGGAAGGGTGATGCCATTCACCAGAAGTAATGGTATGGAGAAAAAATGGCTGCCCACAGCAGCAGGGTTTCAGATACTCCTGTTGTAACCTATCACCACTAAAGGGCTGGTGCTGAGGAAAGGTGCGTCTGTACTGGCAGGAAATGACATCACTCACTAGATAGGAAGGTATGGTTCTACCAACCCCAAAGGCTTCTGGGAGGACCAACTCATGGAGCGTTAGCCCTGAATATCTGTCCCACCATAATCCTCCATCTTTGCCAAGAGCTGGGCCAAGGATCCTAGACCTTGGGTGAGGTAATTACACCCCCATCTCTACATCAGTGGTCTTCTGGGTGGGGGTCTTAAATCTTTTAACTAGTTGGGGGAAGTAGGTAGATACCATCACACCAATAGCCACAGGTCAAGCCTCTGGAGTCAAAATATCTCTGAAAATGGCTCTAGGGAACCAATAATTAAAGGATAAAGGCAGAGGCTCCCCAGGTACCACAGGGTGATGAGGCTAGGTTTCCATGATAACTGCTTTCAATGCAGTCTCTCCCTAGTACTAAATTGAAGGAGAATAAATTTTGAGGGAGACCAGGGCCTAACGATGAATGAGCCCTCGGAGTACAAAAGGGTGGGAAAGTTGTTATAGGAAGGTCACATCATCCTGGCACTGCCCCCAGTACCAGTGGCTCTCAAAGCCCAGCTTGGCATTTTCATCCTCAGGTGGCTCAGGAGGTCCACCTTCGAGTCCCTCCCCTGGGAGCTTCCATGCAGACTTCAAACTCCCTAGCTTGGTAGCTGTCAGGTCCACCACAGTCCTTGACCTTTCCCCAATGGGTATAACCTTTGCCCAGTCCATCTCAGGATGGGGAGTCCTGGGGAGGACCTGTTCCTCCAGCTCGCTGGGGGCCACTGTGTCCAAGAAGCTGCCAATGGAGATGCTGTCCAGCCGGTCGGTGGTGCTTGTGTCTGGCAGGCTGTCCCAGCTGCCTCGCCTTGAGCGTCCTGGGCTTCCACCTGTCAGGCTATATTGGCTGCTGGTGAGGCTGCTGCAGCGGCTGGTCAGCGTCCCCCTCTCCTCCAACAGCCAGCGCACTGCCTCGATGCCCTCATTCAAAGTCACCAGCTGCTGCAGGATCTTCACGTCAATGGCTCGCAGGTAAGCCTGGGAGAGTGGGAGAAGGAATCAGTGCCAGGTTCTGGGCTCTGGTCTTCCCTGCTGTTTCCAGAGGCCCCTGCCTTGTGGTTCAGCCAGCTCCGTTTCATTTTGGTGAATCATGGAAATAGAATGGTTTGGTGTATGGGCTTTAGAAGCAGATCGCTGTTTAAAATCTCAGCTCTGCCCCTGATTTATATGACCATGGGCAACTTCCTTATCTTCTTTGAACCTCAGTTTCCTTGTTCAATAAAATAGGGTTGGGGTGCCCTGGTGGAGCAGTAGTTAGGTCTGCCACCTCCGAAGGAACACAGACCACATTTGCATCCTGGTTTGTATGTGTGTGTACAACCAACTTGAACAATTGCATAAAATAAAACATAAAATAAATTAATTAAATCCTTCTTCCTCCTCTCTTTTTCTGCCTGCTTGCCTACTTGCCTTCATTTCCTTCATTTCTGCTTACACTTTTCCTTAAAAGAAAAATGAAAAACAAAAAACAAGAAGAGCTAAATCACTCACCTCTCAAGATGGCTGCAAGAATTGTGAAATGTTATCTATTAAGCACTCAACACAGTGCCTGGCAGAGTTAAGTCTCAATAAATGTTAAGTATTAAAATGCAATCCTACTGAGATAGAGTATACAGTATTAACTATAGAACAAGCTCCGGTTTACCAGCAAGACTTAGAAACAGCCAAAGAGCAGTCTGACAATGAGCCAGGTATTAATTAGGAAGGAGACTGGAACAACAGGAGGCAGAAGCTGGGGAAGCAGGAGGAAGTTAATCTCGACCTCAAGTCCCTTTAGAATGTTGACAGCAGGTGCAGAGGGAGGGAAGAGGTGCCTGGAGCTTAGAAGAATCAGATCACTCTGGCTGGGGATCCCTTCACCACATGCCAGTCTCCCGACTGTACTGGGAGTAAGTCTGACTCACTGGGTAATCTCTAGGGTCTCTTCTAGCGCAGATGCATGAGTTATCTTCTTTAGACACAGGTCTAAACCTGCTCCTCCTTTGCTCAACAGCCTTTATAGAGTTAGTATGACTCTTGGTTAAAAAAAACCGGGACACTTTGGCAGCTGGCATCCAAAGCCTCTCAAAACACTACACTCACCCCTCTCTCCAGCTTTACCTCTAAAATACTTCCCTGTAAGTAATAGGTGCTGCCGCACATGACTTTTTAAATGTTGCTTTATTTATACTTTTTAAAATATATATAGGAAAGGTGCAGGCAGGAATAAAGGTGAGTGGGCAGGCAGGAAAAGAGAGGCGGAAGAGCACTTCATTTTATTTTTATTTAGTTTTTCACACTGGTTGTGCTCCCCACCCCCACTTGGTACTAAAACACAGGAGTATGTGGCTTGTTCCTTGGGGGGCAATTGATCTAATCACTGCTCCACCAAGGTGCACCATATTATACCTTGAATCAAAGTGAAAAATGCACATAAAGAGTCAAAGAGTTCTGCAAGATTATGAAAAGGAACAGTTCCCCCATCCTAGTCCTAACTCCCAATTCCCAGAGATCACTACTACTCATTTTATAGCTGTTTATTTTGATACTTATCTCTCAATACCATGCTACTTTTTGATTTGTAAATTATTGGTGTTTTCCGGGGATGTCCCACACTGCAGAGGGTATGGATTTAACTCTGTCATTGCACTCCCCACTCATCTGCCATATGCGCGTCCTTCCCATCTTCTCAAAATATGAAAAAAAAATTATTCAGTGTTTATCTGATTAGGATTTGGAAATGCTACTTACAGCTAAGTCACATAGTTTACTATGGTTACAAATGTAATTTCTTACAATTGAATGTTTTCCTTAGAATTACTATTACTATCACAGCAATGTTTCGTTTGCCATGTTTATCAGTAAACCATTCCCAAACTTGTCTGAATTCCCTGCTCAAATACTTTATTTTTTAATTATGTTTTTAGAGGAAGGGAGCAAGCAGAAATGAAGGCAAGTAAGCAGCAGAAAGGAAGAGAGAAGGAAGAAGCATTTATTTATTTAGTTGTTCATTTGATTGTCAACCTGGCCCCGGGTTGTGATTTTTGGCCTTTATGTGGACCATGCTGGAGCCAATGCTTGAGTCTCCAGAGCACACCTCAAATATTTTAGATACATTTGCTCTATCCAGTCCTTTTTTTTTTTTTTAATTTTTTTAAAAGGGAAGGTGCAGGCAGTAAAGAAGGCGAGCATGAAGGCTGGTAGGCAGGAAGAGAGAGGAAGAAGCATTCTATTTTATTTTTATTTAGTTCTTCAGATTGGTCACTTCCCTCCTCTTACCCAGGGTTCAAACCCAGGGGCATGTGGCCTGATCTCCTTTGGAGGTGAATGATCTAACCACTACTCCACCAGGGTGTGCTTAGAGGCAATTCTTTAGGAGACTTTTCGTCTACTCCAATCTGTTCTACTACATAACTGTCTTCTAAGGATCTCCCTTCACCATCATCTTGGGGATGCCCTTTGCATCTTTCCTGTCTTCTTTATGGATTTATTCCTTCGTTTGTGTATATGGTGCTCAGAAAGCCTGCACAGGCAGTACACCTTAGCTGCTTTCGCTGCCTAAGTCATGAGGGTGGGCAGAAACTTTGCCCATTCAAAAATGTTATTCTTTCCTCACACCATTGACAGTATGGGTATAGAATTCAAGGCTGGAAATAATTTTTCCTCTAGATTGAAGGCATTGTCTTCTAATTTTCGGCATTATTCTTAAAAAGGCTGCCATTCTGATTCTTGATCCTTTGTATGTGAACATTTTTCCACTCTTTCTGGGGATTTTTAGGATCTTCTCTTTTAAATTTTCACAGTAATTTTCCCTAATGTGAGTCTATTTTCATCCCTTGAATTGGCCACTTGTTTGGTCCCTTTAATCTGAAATGCATGTCTTTCAGTTTCTGAAGATTTTAATTATTTTATACAAATTATTATTATGGATTATTACTCCTCTACTATTTTCTGAACATCCTATTATTTGAATAATTGGGCTAATCCTCTATTTTATTCTAATCTTGTATTTTTTCTTGTTGAATGAAAGGAGCAGGCAGGAATGAAGGCGAGTAGGCAGGCCGAAGAGAGGAGGAGGAAGCATCCCCATTTTATTTAGTTGTTCACACTGGTTGCTTTCACCCAGGCCTGGGACATGAACCAGGGGTCATGTGGCTTGCTCCTTTGGTGGTAATTGACTTAACCTCTACTCCACCAGAGTGCACTTCTTTTCTATCTTTTTCTCTAGATTTGCTCTAGTTTGTGAAATATTTCAACATTATCATCCCTTCTGTTCAGATTTTCCCTTTTTCCTATCATGTTACTTCTAAGTTATTTCTAGCTCTCTGAATATTTTCCTTTCTATAGCTCCCTATTTTTGTTTATGACTCCAAAATTATCTATTATCTCTTTAAGGATATAATTAATTAATTTTATAAGTTATTTCCCTGTATTGTTCCACTTATTCAAGTTGCTTGTTTTTGCTCATTGAGTTCTTTATAGTGAGGGGTTCTCACAAATATCTTATGATCTTCAGCTGCTGCTCAAACTTCAGAGTGGGTCTCTAAAAACTGCATGAGTGAGGCTTGCCAACTCTGGGCCTCACCAAGAGTTATCTGGCTGAATTGTTTGATGGGGTAAGGCCTGAAGTCTTATCTTTCTTTTTTTTTTTTTCCTAAAGGAAAGGTACAGGCAGGAATGAAGGCAAGCAGGCAGACAGGCAGGAAGAAGCATTTTTACTTTATTTTTATTTAGTTGCTCGCACTGGTTGGTTTCCTTGGACCTAGGACTTGAAGCCAGGGGTATGTGGCCTGCTCCTTCGTAGATTGACCCTTTCCCTGCTCCACCAGGCATGACAAAGGCAATATCTTTTGTGGGTTTTTTTCTGTTGGGTTCGTCATATTCTCCATATTATACCCATGTCAAGAATATAATGTTAGTAAAACTGCCAATATTCTGGGAGACTGTGAGGATGAAAAGTCCTAGGACAGTATTTAATATTTTTTAAATTTTAATTTTAATCCCTCCTGCCCTCAGTTGTGCTTAGTGTTTGTCCAATCCAGAGACCTTCAGTTCTATTTCTATTATATCTGCCCCACTTGATAAATGTGTATTGACTTATTCAATAAATATTTGCATTAATCATATCTATAATGATAAAATAAGACCAAGTGTTTTTACACTGAGAAAAAGACAGACACTAGAATTAAGTAGATCTGAATTCAAGTTCCAGTTTTGCCATTAAGGAGCCACATGAAATTGAAATTTTTTCTTTTTAAATCTTCATTGTAAAATGAGGATACTATCTAGCTTAAAGGTTTATTTTGAGAAATGGAAGGAACATGTTAACATGCATAGCATACTGTCTGACAAATATTAGTTAATCAATATTTATTTCACCCTACATATTGTTATGGTCAATTTATTTACTATGGCATGAGAACAGAATAAAATTTTGTACCTAAAATTATTTGTGTTTTTGGAACAACATCACAGTGCTAATTCTATTAAGAAATGAATATTGGGAGCCTGGGTTTTCTAATAATTACCAAGATAATGGAGAAACTGTCCCTGCTTAACAGAAGTTTGAAGTTTCAATAAGGGTATACAGATAGGCATGTCCTAGTGGCCTAGTGGTTTAGTTCACTGACTATAGTCCAAATAGATCCCAAGGTCCCTGGTTCAAGACCTGGGGCCAGGAAAACAACCAAGATGACCAACTAAATAAAATACTTCTTTCTCCTCTCTCTTTCTGCCTACTCACCTTCATTCCTGCCTGTATCTTTAAAAAAAAAAGGTATATGGATATAAGTATTTTCAGATCCCACAAACTGAATAGATTATTACAACAAAAGAAATTATCTTCAAATCTTTCTACTTGGGACAAATAATATATTAACAGTGAAACCAATAATCCTAGTCAATGACCAAACTAAATATATTAAACAAAACTTCTTATACTAAAAATGCTTCTCCTACTATTTTTCTCCTTCCATCCCTCCCTTCCTTATCTTCCCCTTTCCCTCCCTCTTCCTTTTGTTCTGTTCTTTCTAAAATTTACACATACACACACCTCCCTTCTCCTATGATAAAAGAGTGGCTGGTAACTGGTGGAACTCTTAGAGTATAATTATTTTTTAATATACCTTTCTAAGAACCCAAACACCACCACACTATATGTCTACTTTCCAGTTCAAAAAGTAGTTACATCGAAAAACAAAAATATCCATTGTTATTTTACTTTCTTAGCACTGTGAATATTGCAAATCAGACAGAGTAATATTGTCGTGCTCTGGCAGAGTAGCAGTTAGGTCAGTCACCTCCAAAGGAGCACAGTCCATGTACATCCCAAGGATCTGGGTTTGCATTCCAGGTTGGGGGGAACGACCAATGTGAACAACTAAGTAAAAATAAAATAAAGTTCTTCTTCCTCTTCTCTCTTCCTGCCTGCCTGCCTTTTCGCCTTCATTCATGTCTCCACCTTTCCTTAAAAAAACAAACAAAAGATTGATATTGTGAATAAAACATGAAAACATGTAGGAAAAATGTCAGTGACTGAGTTTGTGCTTGTATAATTCAATGTTTACTTCTAATTTCATGACTATACAAAAACAAAAAAGTAAATCTGCTTTGATTAATCCTTATTTGAAACAATTCTAAAAGGATATACTAAAACATAAGTCTAAGAATTGATTAAAAAAGAAAAAGAAACCCTTTAGCTACTTCACACCTACATTCTGAAGGAAAGGACAATCCTGAATTGTTGCTGAGTTTTTAGAGAAAAGGTTGTAAATGATATATGCTCTGTGATTAAAGCTTTCAGAGCTGCCCAGTGGCTACAGACAATTAATACATTATATATATGCTTGAATTTCTTTTTTCTTCTTTTTTTTTTTTTAAAGAAAAGGTTCAGGCAGAAAGGAAGGCAGGTAGCAGGCAGGTAGGCAGAAAGAGAAGGAAGCATCATTTTATTGTATTTTCATTTTAGTTTTTCACACTGGTTGTTTTCCCCCTGGACCCAGGACTAGGAAACCAGGGGTATGTGGCTTCCATCTTTCAGAGGTGATTGACCTAACCGCCGTTCCACCAGGCACACCTGAACTTCTTAATATAACTTGAATAAAATGTTTGTTTTTCTCATTAAAGACTATAAGCATTTCACTTTTTTTCCAATTATTTTTAAACCATTTTTTCAAAATGATAAATTTGGAAATCAGTTTAGAATAAAAGTTTGATATTTTTTCACTTTATTTTGTATTTCAATATAAATGCCATATAACATAAGTTTCTGGTGTACAGTACAGTGATCCAATATTTGTTATACTGGGGAATGATTGCAATAAACCTAATTAACATCCAACACCAAACATAGTTACAATTGCCTTTCCTTATGAGATCTTTTAAGAGCTCTCTGAGCTCTTAGTTCACGGATTTTTATTTTTATTTTTTTGTTAAAGAAAGGAAAGTTGCAGGCAGGAAGGGAGAGGAAGAAGCACTTTATTTAGTTGTTCCTCTTGGTTATTTTCCTTGGCCCTGGGTCTTGAACCTGTGTCCTTGACATATATGTGGACTACTTTTCAGTAGCCTTATCTGCTAGGCCACCAGGGTGTGCCATAGTTTATGATTCTTAAATTCACCCAACCTTTTTGTCAGCTCTCTTTACATGCCAGTTCAGAAATAACCAGTGCTTCCAATTCCTGGAAACTTGGAGGGTTTCTGTGGTATGAAATGAGTTACTTTTTAGCTTTTCCCACTTGCTTGCTTAGAATTCAGCTTTTTTCAGTCTACTAAATTACTTGGCACTTCCACCTTTCAGCTTCCCAAATTGTGTTGCTAACATCTTGTCTACTATTCTCATTGTAACAAGGACTTCATGCTTTTAAAAGTCCTCCTATTGGCCTTTTGGTGGAGTTTCAGGGGTGAGTAAAGGCAAATGTATGTGTTCAGTCTGATATATTGAATTGGAATTCCCACTGACTTTATGAATTCTTCAAGTCCCTGCTCAAATGCCACCTCCTCTAGGAAGTCTCCCTGGCCCTTCCTCAAGGTGAATTAATCTATTCAGTCATGGAACAATACTTATTGTGTTTTTATAGGTGTGGCAATATGTCAGATAAAGGAAGAAACCTGCCATTTTTTGCCTTTAGAGAGGTTCACAATTTAATGGGTAAGATAAGACAAGGACACAGCATTTAAAATTCAGTGTGGCAAATGCTAAGAGAAACAACTGCTACAAAGTGTCTATTTAGAGGGCCTTAACCCAACCAGGGTAGGTAAGGAAATACTTCTTAGAAAAGGAACATGAGGCATGCCCTGGTGCTCAGGTGTTAAATCTGAGGCTGTGGCATAGTCCACATAAAGCCCAAGGACCTGAGTTTGCAACCTGGGGATGGGGACAACAAAAATGAACAACTAAATGCATTTTTAAATGCTTCTTCCTCCTCTCTCTTAGTTCCTGCTTGCCCATTTACCTTAATTCCTGCCTGTTTCCTTCCTCTTAAAAAGAGAAAGAAAGAAAGAAAATGGGACATGAGCTGAGACTTGAAGTTTAAGTAGGACTTAGCCAGATAAAACAGTGGAGAGAGAAATTCTAACTAGAGGAAATGGTATGTGTCCCCTCAAATTCAAAGTAGCCTTTCCAGCACAAATCTGATTATGTTGCTCTATACTGAAGACTCTTCCAGAAAGTGCTCCCTGGGTTCCAACAGCACTTATTATCCTGTACTAGAGTGAGTAGTCTAACTCCCTCCTTCAGTGATGCAGACCGTGGGCTCCTGAGAAAAGGTCCTGCCGACTTACAGTATTTATGGATTTATGAGTATTTGGCCTAGAACTGAGAAGTTCAAATTCAGTTTTGTTGTTCTCTTGCCTTTACCATCCTTGGCCCCTGTGATGGTCCCTGTGATTCAAGGGGTTGAATTTGACCTTGATGGGAAATGAATTTGAGGATCAGATTCTCTAGTCTTGTGACAGTAGGATTCCCTGACTATGACATCACCACTCACCAGGATAGAACGAAGCAGGCTTTCTTGCCAGAAAAAGAAACACTCATTTCACACCATTTCTTTGGAAATGGGAACAGGATAAACAGCTCAGCAGAGATGCATTGCCTAACTTCATTCTCTTCTCAGAAGGATTCGGGTTCCTCATTCCTCCCCTTAAACACATACATATCAGACTCTCTGGCCAGCCCTAGGGTTACAAGAATTGCTCCCTCATTGCTCAGACCAAGTCAGGTCCTGGAGTAAAAGTCCACAGACCCCAATCCCAGCTCCCTGGTGGTGAATTGAGATTCTCAGACCATTGTTACTGGGAAAGCTCTTAGAGCTAGTCTGGTACCACAAGCCCCTGTTGCCCATCTCCCAAGAGGTAGAAAGGCCAGGAAAGAGATGGGGCCCTGGTCTAGATCACAAAAGGATGCAGGAACAGTCACACTTGAACTTAGGCCTTCCCCTGGGGGCTCTGTGGGAATGTGTTGTCCTAGCAACCGTTCTTTGCGTGGGAGGCTTAAGAAGGGAGACAGTCATAGTTTTCCCTCCCCACCTATCCAAGAATCTGGCTGGTTCACTGAACCTTTGAATAGGGCTGGAGAACTAGAAGGAAAAGGCCTAGAGGCAGGGATGACCTTGGCCTCAAGGGTAGGACTGCTCTCCCCCTGCAGGTGAGCTGGGAAAGGGACAGCTGAAGGACAGAACTTAAAAGGTTTGGATCAGCTTTACCAGTGGTTCCAAAGCAAGACCCTTGCCCTGCCCATCTTCCCTGGGTTCAAGGCAGTGGTCAGGGAAGAGGGCTTAAAGAGATCAATATGGTCTGCCTAAGGAAGGAGGAAGAAATGGGGCAGCGGTCCACGGAGGCACATAGGAAGACCCTCCCTGTTCCGGGCCCCAGAAGCCTCCCTCCTCGCTCATACCCTCATGGGCAGTCCAGGGCGCCAAGCCAGGCTGGGTCAAGAATGCAGAGAGACATGAATCATAAGTTAAATGTACTCCCATAAAGTTTACAGTAAACAGGCAATCTCCACCAAAGGCAGAAAAGAGAGCCAGAGAGACTATGCATGGCTTCTCCACAGGTTCCGGTGTGAGCTCAGACAAGCCCCTTCACACTGGCAAGTAGTGTGAGATGGGGAAAATGATGAATGCTGTTCTCACTTCAGTAGCATGAAACCTGTTTAAAGTGTGTGGCTTGAAGCAGGGCTCAATGGTAAAGATGGAAAGTACAGGCAGAGTATCTGGGTTCAAAGTCTGGCTCTGCTTTTTACTTTTTCTATGACCTTGGGCAGTTATATAACCTCTCTATGCCTCAGTTAATTCATCTATAAAATATCGCTTATCTAATAGGGTTGCTGTGAGGATTAAGAGGATATCTTGTAAAGGATTCAGCATTGATGCCTGGCACCTGCACTTGGTGAAACTTAGTTTCCAAAGCAGGGCACTCTAGGTAGGGTTTTTAGGCCCTGAGCTAAAGTTTGTACAGTTAGACAAAGCTAGGGCCTTCTCTTAGATGGACACAACAACAGCTCAGCTCGAGAATTTGGCATTCCCCTCCCTTCAAGGCCAAGGGCACACAAAGCATTCAAATCCTTCCCCCAGGGAGCCTTCCCTATTGCCCGGCCCACAGGCTCTCTTCCCAGCCTTTCAGTGAGTCTGGGAGCCCCCAATGACCTCCCCCACCCCTCAAAACTCAGCCGGCAGGGCACAGAGCTGGACACACCAGGAGGGCTCCAGGAAGACTTACTAGGTGACAGCACTCACTGTGGCCTCCTGATTCTGGGCCAAAAAGACTGGTAACTCCTCAGCTCCCCAGAACTGGCTGCTATGTGGTGGCAGGTGTAAATCACCCCCTTAACTGGAATTAGGGCCCTGGGGAACCTGCTGGGGGAAGGGGAGGCAACTGTCTTTTTGGCTCTGAATCTAGACCGGCTGCAACAGGGAAGAAGTGTGCCAGTTCCCCCTCTTCTTTCCAAGAAGGCAGAGATGATATGCAAATATTCAGTGTATCTGGGGGTTGGCAGAGAGGAGACTGAGTCAGAGATGATGGCACCAGCAATACTGATGGTGCCGTCCCTCCGGGTCTGCTAAGGTTCTAGGAATTTTGAAATATTTTGAATGAAGGTAGGGGGCTGTTGGGGAGAGGATGTTTTTAGTGGCTCTAGGCCAAGTAGTTTTCACTCATATCTCTCTGCTGAATCTTGTCAAAAACACTGGTGCCTCAGAGGTACACAACCTGGGATCTGTTTGCCGGAGGATAAAAAATGAGTTGCCCTGTAATGGTGGCAGAGGGCACAGGTGGCCATCACAAGAAGGGGTAGAGGGGTAGACATACTCGCTCCTGCTCTCAGTGCTCCCCAGCCCTCACCTTTCCCTTCTCAATTATTTGTCAGGGAAAATTCCCAATAGCCTGTGCCTCCCACCCAAGTCCTCAGGACCCATCCACCCCTCACTCACCCTTGGGGGGCAGTTCGTGGATCCTAGGGTTTAAGGATTGATCTGGGAGGGGTCTGCCGACGTAGGTGGGGAGGTTTAACTCCCTCCTCTCCAGCCCAACTCTGGCTGCGTGAGTCTGTCCCTTGGCCCCACTAAGCTAGGGACTCTGCCCCTGGGAACCCACACTCACCAGCTGCAGCCTCAGCTCCAAGATCTTGTCTCCCAGGCCATGGCCCGTGCTAGGCGCCCCCGGGAGCAGCGCGGCGCCAGGGGTTCCAAGCTCCCACTCGCCTCGCAGTCCCCGGAGCAGCCCTTCGGGGGTTTTCCTGCCCACCTTGCCCTCCACGTCTCGTAGGTCAGGTGTCTGGGACTCCGCGGTCTCCTCCATGCGGGCCTTTGCCTGAGCAGGGCTGGGTGATTGGACTCCAGGGTTCTGCTCCCGGAGGTCCTTCTTTCTCCCGGCTGGAGCCGAGAGGAACCGGTGGGTCCCCGCCCGCGCGGCGCGGGGACGGGAGGAGGGCGCCGTAACACTCAGAAAAGCCGCGCGTGTGTGTGTTTGCATATGTGTCTGTGTGCATTGGAGTGCTGCATACACAACCTTTGGCCCCAAAATGCAAGGGACCAGGTGATCCTGGATTTGCACTTGAAGGAGCACTGTAATTGCTCAGAGCCCCCTCCCCACCCAGCTGCTTAATCCGGCCTGACAGCCTAGCACAGCAGCCTTCCAATAAATGTTTACTGAGTGAAGGCTAAGCACCCTCCTTCAGTTAGGAATGTGAGAATTTAAAGAAGAGTGCTAACAGAAATGCAGTATTTTGAAAGCTTTCTGGAGTAGAAGAGCTGGGTCTAAAACTGTGGTTAGAATTTAATTAGACACACACACACACACACACACACACACACACACACACACACACACCAGTGCAGCCAATGAATTCAGACAAAATTTGTGGAAAGTAAAATTCTGGCCAACATGGGCCAGATTATGATGGATCTTGTAGACTGATTTTATGTATGTATGTATGTATGTATGTATGTATGTATGTATGTATGTATGTATTTAAGGAAAAGTATGGCTAGTAAACAGGCATAGAGAGGAGGAAGAAGCATTGAAAATTTTTATTTTATTTAGCTGTTCATCTTGGTTGTTCCCACAGATGGGGGTGGATGTCTCTGATCCCTGGGATGTATGTGGACTCTGCTAGCTGGAGGTAACAGACTTGTCCATGAAGCCACCAGGGTCACCATAGACTGCTTCTTACTAAACTTAAGTGTGCATATGAACCATTTACATATCTTATTAAAACGCTGATTGATTCTGGATTTCTAACAAGCTCCCAAGTGACAGCCATACTGCTGGTCCAGGGAGCACAATTTGAGCTACAGAGGTGCCCACCCTTTGAGTAAGAAGGTTTTAGAAGATGGTTCTAAGATGCCTGGATTTTATTTTACAGGCAATGAGAAGTCAAAAAAATCTTTTTAGTTTTGCTTTTTGGATCCAAGTAATTCTAATCCATAGATACAGAAGAATTTACATTGAAAAAAGTTATCCCTGTCTTGTACTTTTAAAGTTCTAGACGTGCTCTCGTACTCCCCAGAGGCAACCACTTGTAACATTTTTGTTCCTGGTGTTTATACCTTTAATTCTACAGAGACTTCTACTGTCATTTCTTAATTTTAAGCATTGTCTCCAGACTTCTATTTATGATAAATATGCATTTACCTCACACATTATACTTTCTTTCTTCCTTTGGTCCTATGTATTTTTTTCTTTTTTAAGGAAAAGTGCAGGCAGGAATGAAGGTGAGTAGGCAGGTAGGTAAGAACTGAGAAGAGGAAGCAGCATTTTTAAAATGTAGTTGTTCTCACTGGTTGTTCCCTGGACATGGAAGTGAATCTGTATCCCTGGGAGGCACGAGGACTGCCCTCCTTCAGAGGTAGCTGATCGCTATCCCACCAGGCCAGGCCAGCCCTGTATGTTTCTATCATCATTTTTAGGACATCTAATGACTACCTTTGTAATTTTAATTACTATATTTTTCCTTAGTATATCTTGATCCACGGGAGGGTTTTAAATCAGAGATGGAAAACACAGACTTAGCTCTTTGACAAATTACTCTGAATTTTGCAAAGAAAGAATTGGAGGGGCAAACGTCTGGAGTTGAGGAGTCCAGTTGGAAGCCAAGCAATTGAAATGATCTGGACCAGGGGCTGGTTGTGAGGCTGAGAAGTATTAGACTAGAAAGGAGGACTCCTGGCAGGACTTAGTAACTGATTAATTCATTTACTTATAGTGACATTCAAGAAATGTTTGTTTTAAAAAAAACCAGAATTATTTCACTAAGTCTTATAGAGAGCCAGTATACTAGGTGCCAGTCATTGCATGTAGTACAGAGAATACAGTGGCGAGCAAACCCACCTAGACTGGATGCTGGAAAGAGATGAGGAGTCAAGGGTAAATTCTTAGCTGTTTGACCCAATGTCATTCACCAAAGGGAACCTAAGAAGAGCTCTGGGAGTGGAAAGAGAGGATTCTAGCAAGAGTGGTTTTAAGTTGGAGGGGCCTGTGAAGATTTGCAGCTGGACACAGGCTAGCACTGCAGATAAGAGTTTAAGAATCTAGATGCTAACAGCCCGTGAAAGTAGATGAGCTCTTAGAAGGAGAGTGAATATGAGAAGAGGGCCAGGGAGGAACACTGAGGGACATCTTTTTAAAAGGTTAATAAAATATATTGGGTTTTGGCTTTGTTTCTGTGCTAATACATACTTCTTAGGGAAAAGCACCTGTTGCCTCAACTCCTTCAACAAAAACTATTAACATTTTTGGCATTTAGGAAGCAGATGGAGAATTCCAAAAAAGTCAAACTGGTCTTCTAGCTTTTTCTGTCTCCTTTTAATCCATTCTCCACAAAACAGGAAATGTTCTCTGAAATCAGATATTGCTTCCCTGCCTAGAACTGTTCCATGGCTACCCACTTCAAATAAATATCAGTATCACCTAAAAATGGATTAGAAATGAAGTATTCTGTTCTGCCTCAGACTACTGAATCAAAAACTCCAAGCTTTGTTTTAACAAGCCCTCCAGGTGATTCTGATGCAAACTAAAAGTTTGATAACCACTGTGTTAGGCTAAGTAGCTTATTCATACTATTCCATTTGAGCTTTACAACTCAAATTGTAAGTTTTATTATTGTTAGTATAGTGCAAAGGTTAAGAGTGGAATCTGGAGCCAAGGCTATCTAGGTTTTAATTCTAGCTCTCCCAACCTGTGACACTGGATCTCATTTTCTTTATAACATTGGAACTGTAGGAGTACCTGTTTCATGGGTTTGTTGTGGACTTAAATGAGTTATAATAAGTTATAAGACCTGGGAGTGGAAAGAGTTGATCACAAACATCACCATAGAAGCCTGCCCCCATCCACAGAGAAGGGTATCTAGACTGAGGGGTGAAATGACTTGCCTAAAGTCTAGGCGAGTGGTAGAACCAGAGTTTTAATTCCCCTTGGCCTCTAAAGGCGGTGATTGCCCAAGACCTGGATATCGCTTTGCCCAAGAAAGGGGAGAGGGCGGCAGCGTCCCAGGCCTGCCGGTCGGGGGCGGGCGTGCCCTGCGGTCTGGTCCGGGGCTCTAGCACTAGACTCCGGTCTTTGGATCGGCTTTGTCATTCAGCGGCCTGGGAACCAGAAGGCTGCTCTCTCCCAACAGCCCACCCCGCCGGCTGTCTGCAAAGCAGCCGAGTGTCTGAGCACTGGCGACCCTCCCCGGCGGAACACCAGCAGCCCCCGCCGCTGCCTGAAGCGCCGCCCGCCGCCCTCTCACCCTGCGGCGGCGGCGGCCGCGGCGGCGGAAGCGGGGAGGCGGGCCGGGCCGGGCTGGGGCGGGGCTGCGAGCGGCATGGAGGAGGCGGCGGCCGCGGCGCGCTGGGCCGAGCAGTGCGGGCCCGAGACGGGTCCGAGTGGGACCCGGGCCCCCTGAGCCGTGAGTGCCTCTGGGCCGGGGTCCCGGATGGGTGGCGCGGCCGGGGTCGGTCTCCCGAATCTTCGGGCGGCCCCGAGTCCAGGAAGAAGAGCTGGCACAGATAGGAGGGGAAGAGGCGAAGACGGGTGGAGGATGAGGGGTCGCTGCCCTTTGCCCACCGGTGCACTGGGAAGGACTTTAGGGGCTGATGAACCTTTAGAGTCAGGTATTCGGCCTCCACCCCTGGGGTCGTGGACACCCGATCAGCATCCAGGAGCTCTGACTCCCTCTGAAGGTTTCCTTTCCAGAGAAGTTGAGCCACTTTCCCCAGGTCACGCACCTGGGGTGCCTGCAGGGAAGAGTTGCTGGGAGCGCCTTCCTCATCTCCCTGGAAGACACAGATTTTGGCAGGAACACTCTCCCTCATGTGGTGCTCTGGTCCCCTCAGATTCCTGGAGGCATGGATTGGCCAGGACGGTGGTGATCCTTCAATCCAGCATGGACGATTGGAAGCCCAGCCCGCTCATCAAGCCCTTCGGGGCTCGGAAGAAGAGGAGCTGGTATCTTACCTGGAAGTATAAACTGACCAATCAGCGGGCCCTGAGGAGATTCTGTCAGGTATGGAAGTGTTCCAGACCTCCATGGGCCCTCTCCCAGTTCTGTTTCAGCCTAGATTGTGGGCACTTCGTCCTGGAAAGGGCAGCAGCAGGTTCTTAGAGGGGCATCTTCATTGTGTCATGTCCCTACCAGGTGGTGGTTTAAGCCCAGAGTTCTGGAATCAGAACCAAAGTACAACCTCCACGGCTTCTGATGGAAACCTAAATCTGACCAGGAAGGCTTTGCTCAGGAGTCCCTGTGTGCCAGGGAGTCAGGGCTGGGACCCAGGTCTCTGAGCCATAGCTTGATTCTCTGGGACTGATACCATCTCTAGGCACTAATTGTGGCAGGGACCAAGAAAATCAAGGCTTCAACTGGAAGAATACTGGAGTCCTGGGTAGAGACGGCACTGGTGAAGGGTAGTCCCTGGACAAGGTGCTCCTGAAATTGGACCCTGGTTGGGGCAGTAGAGCTGGGTCCCCACAGAGGAAGTTAGATATGCCCCAGTCCTCTCTGTGTCCTCCCTGCAGCCAGGGCCCTTCTTTTGGAAAGACCCCGAGTGATCTTTAGTTGTCCCCACCCTTCCCCTCAGACAGGGGCTGTGCTTTTCCTACTGGTGACCGTCATTGTCAACATCAAGTTGATCCTGGACACGCGGCGAGCAATCAGTGAGGCCAATGAAGACCCGGAGCTGGAGCAAGACTATGGTGGGGCCAGACTAAGGATGGGATGGATTGGTGGGGAGTAGAGGGGAGGGGCTCCCTTGGGATCTCATAGTTGACATAGCAGCTAGAGGGATGAGACTAGTGGAGAGACTGTCTCCATGACCTGCTATACCCCCACAGATGAGACTCTGGGCCGAATGGAGCCCCCTCGGCGCAGAGGGAGCAGTCCCCGACGGGTTTTGGATGTGGAGGTGTACTCAAGCCGAAGCAAAGTGTATGTGGCAGTGGATGGCACCACGGTGAGTGGGCCTGTGTCTGGCAGACTCTATTCTGCTCAGGTTCTGGAGTCTGCTGCCTGAATGGAAACTGTGTCTCTGCCAGTTTCTAGTTATGTGAGTTGGAGACCTCAGTTCCTCACCAGAAGACTAGGCCCAATGATTTCTGCTTGTTGCTATTAAATTAAAAGTATGTGAAATGTCGTATATGTAGTGGGATATTGTCAAAAGTAATTAGCATCAGTAGGCAGTGAACTCATTGATTTATTTCATAACTATCTCCTGACCTTTTCTTTGGCCCAGTCTTACATGGGGAATTGGGGACATGGAAGTAATCAGACCTGGCCCTACTTTAAGGGGCTCAGTCTGATGGATTGTGATGATATCCAGCATGAGGAAGAGGGCATCAGAGGCTCTAAGAGCCATGATTAGGGTGCTATGGGGGCTTCCTGGAAGAGGCAGCCTTCAAGCTGGGTTGGAAGAGAACTGTGAACAGAGAGGCATTGGTAGATGAGAGGTTTCATGCTGCTGGTTTTGTAAGTGCCTGTAAGAGAGACCTGGAGTGCCAGAGTGAAGAGCTGGACTTTGTCTTTGCCACCTTGTAGGTGCTGGAGGATGAGGCCCATGAGCAGGGCCGTGGCATCCACGTCATCGTCCTCAACCAGGCCACAGTAAGGTTCTAGGGTGGGAACCTGGAGAGCTGAAGCTCAGACCTCCTTGCTGGTGACATTAACTCACTAGAGGTGTGTCCCTTACCAGGGCCACGTGATGGCAAAGCGTGTGTTTGACACATACTCACCTCATGAGGATGAGGCCATGGTGCTGTTCCTCAATATGGTTGCTCCCGGCCGAGTGCTTATCTGCACTGTCAAGGTCAGTGACTGCTCTGTCCCTGTCCCTGTCCCCTACGTTCTAGTTCCAACCCTATTCATAGAGTAGTAGGACATTGTGAGAAGAGCCTCTGGAGGATGGTGACTCAGCTTCCAATCCTATCCTTGTTTCTGTTCATTTAGTAAATAGCTATTGAGCACCTACTGTGTGCTAGAGATAGTAGAGATACAGTGAGAAGCAAGACAGAGTCCCTGAACTGTGGAGCTTATATTCTAGGTGGGCCAGATCAACCAGAACAGCCAAATAAGTGTAGAATGGCAGGAAATTGTAGCTTTTATGAAAAAGAAAATAAAGCAAGAGAGACAGAGTGGTGGGGGATACCTTGTTGAAAGGGAAGAACTCTGTATGGAAATGATTTGTGTGCCGAAAGCTGGAGAAAGTGCGGTGTGAGCCAAGTGAATATCTGGAAGAAAAGCATTCTAGGTAGAAAGAAGGGCAGACGCAATGGCCCTGGGAGTGGAAAGAACCTGGCTTGAGGAACAGTGAGGATGTTACTGGAGCTGGCACAGACCAAGGGAGGGCAGGGTTGGTGGGGAGAGAGAGCAGGGGAGGCAGTGGGGGACAGGGGGAGATGCAGATTGTGTGGAATCTGGTAAGGATTTATTAGCCTAGATACCTTGAATGATTCTTAGACTCTCTTTAAGCCTTCAGTTTTCTTCCTTGTGGAATGATAGTAACCACAGAGGGTTGTTGTGATCATTTAATATGCTAATTTACATAAAAGGTTTCATACAGTTTCTTGGCCCATAGTGATCCCTGAGGCCAGGTCTCCTGAAACCAGGCCTGTCAGGCTGACTACTTTTTTTGGTCTCCCAGGATGAGGGCTCCTTCCATCTCAAGGACACAGCTAAGGCTCTGCTGAGGAGCTTGGGCAGCCAGGCTGGCCCTGCCCTGGGCTGGAGGGACACCTGGGCCTTCGTGGGACGAAAAGGAGGTGCCGGCACCATAGATCATTCATCCTATAGTATCAAGGGCTTGGAAGGAACAGACCCTCCACCACCCCCAAGATGGGAGGGGGCAAAGAGGAACAAGTGATGGAGGGGTGGATAAAAGTAGGCAAAGAGATGGGAAGAAGCTCCCAAACTCTGGAGCCTGGCCACGCCCCCCTTTCCCCAGCTCATTGTCCCTCATTCCTGGCCCCTGTCAGGTCCAGTTCTCGGGGAGAAGCATTCAAAGTCACCTGCCCTTTCCTCCTGGGGGGACCCAGTCCTGCTGAAGACAGATGTGCCACTGAGCTCAGCTGAAGGTTAGTGGGGTCTCAGTCCTGGGGCAGTGTCTGGGCTGGAGTTGGCATTTGGGTCCTCTTTTGGGGGCTTTATTCTCTTGACTGGATTCTTGGAACTCCTAACCACACTGGCCTCATGCTGCCATCCTGTTGACCCCATCCCTCCCTCAGAGGCAGAGTGCCACTGGGCAGACACAGAACTGAACCGTCGCCGCCGGCGCTTCTGCAGCAAAGTTGAGGGCTATGGGAGCGTGTGCAGTTGCAAAGACCCCACACCCATCGAGTTCAGCCCTGACCCAGTGAGTGGGATCTTAGGTAGTGAAGCTTGGACTCCTTCCTAGCTTGGCAAGGGGCCCTAGGAAATATCCAGGCTGGGCTTTTCCTACTCTAACCTGGAGGGACCCAGGAGCTGAGAATTTAGACTGAGCTCTGAAAGCCAGTCCTGGTTGGGGAGAAAGCGTGGGTCATGTGGGCCCTGAGTCGGAGTACATAGGAGGGCCAGATAGGGAACAACCCTCTACCTTTTCCCTATCTACTTGTGAATCCCCACCACCACCACCTAAGAACTTCTCCCTAAGTGGGGATCCCAGTTTGGAGAGAGGATGAGGCAAGAGCTAAATATTGTTTCTCCCTCAGCTCCCAGACAATAAGGTCCTCGATGTGCCTGTGGCTGTCATTGCAGGGAACCGGCCTAATTATCTATACAGGTGAACCTGGGAATGGGCTGTATCCGGGACTGAACAGCGGGGTGCTTAGGGGTTGAGAAACCCAGGTTTATCTACTTGCAAGGGGGATCTCTTCAGGGAGGTGGAAGGACAACAGATTCTAGCCCCATTCATCTAGGTGGGTGAACTTGGGGAATCAAGGCTCTTCTATACAAACAAGGGAGCCCTGAGTTGGGGGCACAGAGACCTAACCCATCCCTGGGCTCCCCAGGATGCTCCGCTCTCTGCTCTCTGCCCAGGGGGTGTCTCCCCAGATGATAACAGTTTTCATCGATGGCTACTATGAGGTGAGTGAGGACTGGGGGCTTTGGGTTGGGACAGAGCACAGGGCTGCGGGTGCTGACTAGAGTGAGTGCTGAGGACTGGTGAGGGCTGTGAAATGTGACAGGCTAGGCATTTTGGAGTCTGCAGAGGTGGCCTGGGGGAAAGTGACTCATGGTGACCAGTGGCATGCCCCCCAGGAGCCGATGGATGTGGTGGCGCTGTTTGGTCTGAGGGGCATCCAGCACACTCCCATTAGCATCAAGAATGCCCGAGTGTCTCAGGTACTGCCTCGCCAGGGATGGAAGGGCGGACACCTGGCCCCACTCTCCTTCCCAAAGCTCATGCTCTGTTCCCACTCCCCACCCAGCACTACAAGGCCAGCCTCACTGCCACTTTCAACCTGTTTCCGGTGAGTAGTAAGGAGAAAACTCTTGGGTCAAGGGCAAGGACTCATGGGCTTAAAGTCTGGTCTCCCCATCTGTGCACCTCATCCTCCTGATGTGGAAAATGGAGGTAGTGCTGCCTGAGAAATGGGCTGGGAATGGGGGAAAACGGATGGGAAAAGCCCCCTTGGGATCATGTTGTCATCCTCCCCCACAGGAGGCCAAGTTTGCTGTGGTTCTGGAGGAGGACCTGGACATTGCTGTGGATTTTTTCAGGTGAGGGGTCTGCACCTCCATGCAGCCCCCTATAAGCTACAGGGGCCTCTTTGCTTGGCTGGGTCTCCAGGGAAGAAGGCAGTGAGGTGTCGTGGAGAGCTTCCTGGAGGAAGAAAGCTCAAAAGTGGGGGGGGAATCCTGAGTAAAGGTAGGATGGCAGGTGTTGTAGCTACCTAGAAAGTAGAAAGGATGACTAGAGAAAATGGGTCCTGGAAGGAGGCATGATTCCTGAGTCCCATCTCCAGCTCTCCCAGCATCACCCTGTGATTGAGTTTGTTCTTGCCCCTCCCTCCACCTTGGACCCTGCCTCCCCCAGCTTCTTGAGCCAGTCCATTCACCTGCTGGAAGAGGATGACAGCCTGTACTGTATCTCTGCCTGGAATGATCAGGTAAGCTACATGGTCAAGGCTCAGCTGGGGACCTTGTAGAGATCTGGAGCTCATATGTCTTGGCATGGCCTCTTGTCCCCAGGGCTATGAACACACAGCTGAGGACCCAGCACTGCTGTACCGCGTGGAGACCATGCCTGGGCTGGGCTGGGTGCTCCGGAAGTCTTTGTACAAGGAAGAGCTGGAACCCAAGTGGCCCACACCAGAAAAGGTGCCCTGGCAGGCTAGGGTGAGTGGCTGAAGTCCCCTACCAGCTGGAACCTCTTAACCTGCATATGCTTCCATGCCCGTAGCTCTGGGACTGGGACATGTGGATGCGAATGCCGGAACAGCGCCGAGGTCGAGAGTGCATCATCCCTGACGTTTCCCGATCCTACCACTTCGGCATCGTCGGCCTCAACATGAACGGCTACTTCCACGTGAGCAGGAGCCAGGGATGGTGGGGAGCGGAGCACAGTGTGTAGATAGCCAGGCCCATGTACTCTGGAATAGTCTCAACTCTGCCACTTACTAGCTGTGTAACATTGGGGAAACTACTTACTCTCTTTTGTCTCGGTTTATCTGTAAAATGAGAATTAAAAAAGCAACAACAAAACAAACTTATCATAGGGCTGTGAGAGGATAAGGTTTAAATGAGTTAATGTATGTAAAGTGCTTTGAACTGGAAGTATTATATAAGGGTTAGTTGATATTATTTTTATTATTACTATTCTTAGCTCTAGACCGTGGGTGTGGGGAGGATATTTCTGCTGCCGAGCATGTATCCAGCCCTGCATTTATCTGCCTTCTGTCCTTAGGAGCGCTGGAGCCCACACCTCAGCTTTCTGTGAACAGGGTGTTCTCCGGGCCCTCACCCCTTACCTGTCTATTCCCCAGTTACCGCAAGGGAGGCCTTGAGTCAGCCTAGCCTGAAGTAGACAGCTTCCATCTCAGATCCTTCTCGAAGCCAGAAGGGCCCTCAGAGGTGGCTAATATCCCACTCTTCTTCCAGAGTGGCCAGCATTTACCTCAGGTCACTCTCAGTACCTTAGCCACAGATTTCTCCCTCCTAGGCCAGCCTGTCCCTTTTCCAGGGACACCCTACAGGCCCATTCATGGCTTTCGTGGCACTGGAATGGCAGGCCTACGGACAGGGCTGAGCATGAGCTGCCAGTGTGCGCATGAGCTCTCCGGCAATGGTGGAGCCCAAATTAAAGCTAGTAAGAGCTCACCAAGGGTGGGGAGGACAGGAGGAAATCAGAGGGACTGTTCTTTGTCTAGGGCTTCATTTGTGGGCCTTGTAGCTATGTGCAGGGTAAATGGGCAGGTGTGGGCCAAACAAGGTAAGGCCCTGGTTTTCACCCTCACCCCCACCTAGGAGGCCTACTTCAAGAAGCACAAGTTCAACACGGTTCCAGGCGTCCAGCTCCGGAGTGTGGACAGGTGGGCTGGGGAGAAGGCACAAGGGCAACTTTGTCAGAGCCTGATGGCTGGTCCCTGACAGCCTTTCCAGCCCCGGGGCCTGTGTGTACCCCAGCCCTGCTGCCTGCCATTGCCCACGCGGCCCCTGACCGTGTCCTCTGGGCCTGAGAAGCCACCCCTCCCTGACCAGTGTTTCCCTCCTCTTCAGTCTGAAGAAGGACGCTTATGAAGTCGAAGTCCACAGGCTACTCAGGTACGGCCTAGGGCAGAGGACTGTGTGGTGCTGAGTGAGGAGGAATCATAGACAGGGGGTCTTGGCCTAGAAGCTGTGGAGCCTACTGCAAGATGAAAATTATAGGGCCCTTTGTTTAAAAATTCTTAAAAATTTCAAAATAGCAGCCGCGGAGCATTCAGCTGAGTACACAGGGCTGTGTGATACCCTTGAGGTGTGTCAAGGCCTGTCTCAGCTTTGCTCCTCCCCCTCTGCTGCAGCGAAGCTGAGGTCCTGGAGCACAGCAAGGACCCCTGCGAAGACTCTTTCCTGCCAGACACAGAGGGCCACACCTATGTGGCCTTTATCCGAATGGAGAAGGAGGATGACTTCACCACCTGGACCCAGCTTGCCAAGGTGCCCCATTATCACACCAACCCCAAGATACAGGGTGCATTTGTTCTGGAATCTTCTACCTTAAAACCCTCTTCACACTCTCAGAACCCTTTTTCCAATGCCCTAATTCCAAGTCCATGTTTTAGAAGATGCTGCCTCTTGCAATTGATGAGGTGGCTGAGAAAGGCCGAGGGTTGGGCTTAGGGTCACTAACCCTCCCCACAGCTCTCTGACTCATGCCTCTCCTGTCCCACCCCTACCAGTGCCTCCATATCTGGGATCTGGATGTGCGTGGCAACCATCGGGGCCTCTGGAGATTATTTCGAAAGAAGAACCACTTCCTGGTGGTGGGTGTCCCAGCCTCCCCTTACTCGTGAGTGACTTTTTTTCTGCTCTGGGAAATGGGAGATTAGTAGCTTCCTCCCCATACATTTCCATCTTCTCTTTCCAGGGTGAAGAAGCCACCATCAGTCACCCCAATTTTCCTGCAGCCACCCCCAAAGGAGGAGGGAGCCCCAGGAGCTGCAGAGCAGACATGAGATCTCTAGGACCCTGCGGGGCTGGGTACTGTGTACCCCGAGGCAGGCTAGCCCTTTCACCCCATCCTGTAGGATTTTGTAGATACTGGCAGGGGCTTGGGCTGGTTTGTTTTTAACATGAGACTTAATTACTAACTCCAGGGGGAGGGTTCTTCTGCTCCAGTGCCCCTGCTCCTGAGTTGGAGGTTTATTTATTTACTTCCTTGTGGGGAAAGGGCAGGATAGTACCTGGGGATCAATGGGATTCCTGGGCAGCTGATCCTGCCCTTTTATACTCCCTCCACCCAGGCCTGGATCAGAATCTAACCTATTTATTTACTGTCCTGGGGCTTTGGAAACAGGCTGAAGCCTGGTGGGCCTTGATTCCTTTGTGGACTGGGGTGCTGCTCTGAGGGTAGGGCTGGCTTTTACTCAGGAAACTGCTGTGCCCAGCCTGTGGACAGGCCCTGCTGGGGCCCACCTGCTGATGCAGACTCACCCAGAGACCCTCAGACACTGAACCCAGCCCTCTTCTCAGCCTCCTCTTTGTCCAGATTTCTAAAACTGGATAAGGTGGTCATTGATTAAAAAAGGAGAAAACCTCTGGGGATGTGTCTTGTGATTGTGTGCGTGCACACGTGCATAGAGTGAGAGAAAGGTGATAGGTGGGAGAGAGAATGCTTATGATGACTGGTGAGTTTTCTTATTGTCCTCCACACACATATCTTTCATGTGGGGTCATTTGGCCACTAGAGGATGCCCAAGTCTCAGACTCCAAGGTTTTTCTTTAGGATAACTGAGCCTGACCTTAGCTCCACCCTTTTTAGAGCTGAACTTGGAGCAGCCCCTACCCACACCTCACCTCTGTTTAACCATCAGGCTGTTTCCTGCCTGGCCTGTCTGGGCCAGACACCTGTCCCCAGAGTTGGCGCAAGAGGAAGCAAAAAGGTGTACTTGGTGGTGGGAGATAATGGGAGACTAGGTGAATACAGCAGGATTGGAAGGAAGTAGGGGAGACAGGATTGAGTAGGCATTATTCAGGCGGCTAGGACTGGACTGCAGATAGAGACATGGGAGCAAAGATGTCTGTGACCCTTGGGGCTCTTTCCAAAATTTCAATGAGGGCATTTTCCTAAAGAAAAGCCGTTATTCACATCAGATTTTCAGTAGCCAGTAATCCAAACAGGTTCAGAAGGTCGGAGCTAGAAGTACCAGGAAATGGACAAGATTGTCCAGGAAGTGATGAGATGGCCCAAGCCACATCTGAGGGGTCTGTGAGAGATTCAGCATCAGGAGATGAGTGTAGAGCACCTCTGGAGAAGGGGACTGCCCTTGGAATTTGCAGAGTAAGTCTAGTGAGCGCCTTCTGTAGAGCCATGGCCAGGGAGGCAGGACCTGGCTGAACTCCTGCCAGCTCTCTGTTCCCACCCCGCACTCGTGCCTGGAGCCCCGCTTGGCGACAGGACGGGTGGCGTGTGCCTCGAACATGTCACCTTGACGCCGTCAGTGTTTGCTGGAGCTAGAGATAGCACGCAGGGTGCCACAACACCAAGTTGAGAAACAGCCTATGATGAGGTAGGTAGAGGCCCACCCTAGGCAAACAAATCACCTCTGAGCCTCCATATAGGTACCTGGGGGAGGGGTTGTGTGTGAGAGACATAGAATGGTAGTAAAAGGAGGAGGAGGGCCAATTCTGCTTGTCCTACCCTCAGCAGGCTGATCTGGGCCTTAGAGGGGCTCTCAGGTACTGTGGCTGGCAGGTGACTTCCTTTTTGGGTTCAGCTAGGGGTGGGCTGCCCTAGAAACCTAGGAAGAGGCATCCAGCCATCAAAGGGAAGCTGGGAGGAAGACTGGTTTACCAGGTTGGCCTTTGCTTGATAGCAAACACCATGTCCTCTAGCCAAAGCCTCCCTCCTTAGTGCTATCACTCCTGGTTCAGCAGCAATCAGATAAATGATTGAGACACTATCTGGCAATTCTGTTGCCTTTTCAGCCAGGACGTTTCCAGGCTCAGCTCTTCAAGGAAAGTTATGGACCTGAAACAAGTTCCTTGGCCTTTCTAGGCCCTGTTTCTGGACTTACATAAGAGATCAGATTTGCAAAGCATCAGACAGGCCAAGACCAAGAGTAAATGAAGTTCTCTCTGAAATCCCCAAAGCACAGATAGGTGTGAAACTGCCTGAGCGGGAAGGGTAGGCAGCTTGGATCCCCTAAGGGAGGCTTCCAGAGAGCTTCTCAGAGCCTAACAAGTGACCCGCTCCCATTTCCTGGCAATATTTCTGGTCTCCCCACCCTACTCAGGCACAAGCTTGTTATTTTCATAGCTTTCCGGTCCAGTGCTACCACTCAGGACAGGCTGGTTTCATGCCAAAGTCTTCCATATCAGAATCAGACTGGCCCAGCCCCACCTCCTCAGTACTCCTTTGATACTCCTGTTAGGTTCCACCTCAGGCCTGTAAGCCAAAGGAAAAGAAATGATTACCCACCTCCACCCGATTTCCCTTCTGCGGCCTTTCCAGGGGCGGTCTGAGTCACCAGCCGCACAGAAATCCTGAGACCAGTTTAAGCAAGATGGGCACCAAGGATACACAAGAGTCCAAATGGAAACATTTTAATTGTTTTATGAGTTCTGAAGTGCCTTTTACATTCGCCCAGTAACTGCTGATGTAGCATATGCCCAGGACATAGAGTGACTTTCTCTTATCCCCCAGTGGAAGACTGGGATCACCAAGAGTTCCCCTTGGCCTGAGGAGATGTCAAGGGTTTGAGACAGACTGAGGAATGGGCAGGAGAACTGGCTAACCCAGAGGCTCTTGAACAGGAGGTTCCAACCCACCAAGGGAAGGAAAAGTCAGACACAGTCCGAAGAGAGTGGGCCCTTGCTTTGGCTCCAAGTAAAGAGCAGTAAGGTTGGGGCTGCTCCAGCCCAAGTGACACTGTTAGAGTCTGTCTCTTCCCTGATCACTGCCACTTGGCAGGCCCAGGGTGTTACTTCCCATGTGGCAGTAGCTGTGGCGGAGGCAGAAGCAGACTTATTTCAGATTGCAGTACAGATACATGGAAACAATCATGGCAGCCAGCTGGTGGGGAGGAACGGGAAGAGATGAGGCAGCATGACAGGGCTCCTTACACTTTAGCCCCCTGCCCTCCACACACCTGAGATGGAGTTTTGTGACAGCCTCGAAAATGAGTCAAGAAGCTCCAGTCAGGTTGGGGATACCCTGCCCCGGCCGCCTCACCCCCTTACCTCCAAGCCCCCAATTCCAGCTGCCACACCACCCACAGTGACTGCATTGGTTCTGATGTCATACAGGAGCTGTTCAAAGCAACCCTGCAGGGAGGGGAGAGAGCATCTGTAGTCGGTAGCTGCCCTTCACCCGCACCCAGTACTCTGAGCCCAGTAAATCAGCCCCCAATTCTCCATGCCAGCCCGCACCTGTATGTTCTTGTCCTCAGCCTTCTCCTTGGTGCAGGGTTCTGTGGTTGTGCCATTATTTTCAAGGCAACAGTATGGGGGAAAGGTGTGGTTCTTTAAGAAGTAAGGCGAGTCTTCAAAATCCGTGTAGTTGTTGAAGCCGCAGCACTTGAGCTGGAGGTGAGGAGGGGAAGCGGGCAGGGGTGAGGCTTGCTCCTTGCTGCCCAGTCCATTTGTCTCCCCCAGCCCGCCTTACCCCTTTCATGGTGGTGTTCCACATTTGGGTGAAATCCTTCTGGGAACCGTAGTCTTTCTTGATGGTGGGTACCACCAGCATCTTCAGGAATTGCTCGGCCTGGATGGGGCGGATCAGTGTTTAGGGCCTGGTAGGGAAGGCGGCAGCTCACAGGCCACAGCCCACTGCTAGGGCCTTGCCCCGGTTTCCTCACCATTGTGGTGTACACCAGAGCCACCACGGCGGCTGCCACCTCAGCAATGAAGATGATCAGCAGGATGAGGAAGAACTGAGTGAAGAACAGAGGTCGGAGTTTTAGGGAAAGAGAGTCCCTCATGCCTTCCTTGCCCGAACCCTCCCCCATAAGAACAAGACTGCCCCTGGAGTCCAGAACAGGGTTCAGGGATCCCGAGCGAGGGGACTCTGGGACTTGGTCATGGGCCTGTGAGGCTGGGTTCACACACCATCATGAGGGCACACTTGTTCTCGGACTGAGCACCGTAGCAACCCAGGAAGCCAAGAGCAAAGAGGACAGTGCCAGCTGCGATGAGGAAGTAGCCCACGTTGACGAACTGCATGGCACTGGAGGAGAGCGGCCCGAAGATCTTCAGGAAGGATGACCCGTCAACCGATACCCAGATGCCCACTGCCAACAGGGCCACGCCACACAGCTGGAGACAGAAAGGCAGATCCTGAAACTGTTGACAAGCAGCTCCCTACCACACAGTCCAGACAAGAAACGCAACTCTTTATTAGCTAAAGACTCATCCTGTAGGGAGGGAGGAAAAATGTCCTTGAGAGTCGGAAGGGAGCTGAGCTGAGACACCCATAGCTGTGTAGGCAGATATCAATCAGATCAGGGGTTCTAGAAGTATCCACAGGGGAAGAGACCAGGTTTTTCCTGACTGCTACCAGAGTCCTGCACAGTAAGGAGTGAAAACAAACAGGTGAGCTCCCATCCCCCACTTCCTTTCTGGATTTTGAGTGCTTGGAACACCTCTGTCTTCTGATAGGAGGAACCAAGGGTGGTAGCTCTGAGCAATTTGTCGTCACTATAGCAACCTAGGCGGGGCTGAGGTTTACACCTGCTCCCGACCTGTGGCGAAGGCGGGGGTGAGAAGGCACAACCACCCCAGGCCCCATTTGGTCGCCCTTCAGATTCAGTCTCACACGCTGTCTAATCAGCCTAGACCGTTCCTGCCTCACGAGTGGAAACGGAGGCACCAGAAGTGGGTTATAGTCAGAGCTGCTCTTAGAGGACCGCTGGTTTAATCCCAAACCTCCGAAGGAATTCCAAGGTCCAGACTGGAGAGGAAGGCACTGCCCAGTTTCCATAGTTCTTTGAGCAAAAACCTCACCGATCAGGACTTTAGTGGATGAATCAGCCTGACTCCACCTTGGTGCCCAGTCCCCACTTTTCCAGTTATAGAAACTGATGCTAGAACCAGGAGTGAAGAGGCAGATTGTGGCTGGATACGAGGAGGCATGTTTGCCCAGGGACAGAAAGCTGGGCTTCCAGCCTGAAGCGTCAGATTTCAAGGAGTCTCAGGCCTGCCCTGCCCTGTCCAGTCTGGCAAGGGTTAGGCAGCAGAGGCCAGAAACCAAGCCGGATGTGCCTTTAACCCCCTCAGGCCAAAGCCCCGGCTCTTCTAATCCTTGGGATGGCTTTACTTTCTCCAGACACACGAATAAAAACTAGTTCTCTGAAGCAAAAGGAAGCCCAGGCACAGACCATATTGGAGTTCATGTTTACCCACTCCCCAGCCCAATTTCTCCAAATTCATCTACACTTTCTATCTCTACTTCCTCATCTTTTACTCATTCTAACCTCTATCATCAATGTGGCTCCAAGCAATCTGGTGACAGTCTGTGTAAAAACCAGTAGACATGTTACATACAGGTCGTATCCTCCTTGACCTTTCCAATAGCTCAGTTTTCTTAGTTTCCCTCCCATTGTTATCACGATCTGCTTCTGAGGGTGGGAGGCTATTTATTTGCTTATCCTTTATAGGTTGGGTTTCCTAGAGTGCTCTCACCCATGCCTGTGACATCAGTGAACTTATAATGTTCAGTTTCGACCTGAGCTGCAGGCCCATTGATATACACAGCTGCCCGTGGACAGCCTCCAGGTTGCTCCTGCCAGAGAGATGGGCATCATCTCAAGACTGCTGCCTCCCTTGCCCCCTTACTTCCAGCCCCAAGCCCCGCTCCGAGGACTTTGACCATGTCTCCCTATCATTATCACCATCTCCTGGGTTCATGCTTCATTGCTCAGCTTCCTCAAACTGGTCCTATATAATTTGTTCCTGGTCTTCTGAACAATATCTGATTTCATTGCTTCTGGGTGTCTCTACATGCTTTATAACTCCCTCACCCAATGCAAATTCCCAGCCTCAGCTATTTCCTCCATATTTTCTTTGACCACGCTGAACTCAAGTCCCCCCCAGAGGGCTCCCATTGTCCCTGTGCTAAGCCAGACATACTATGTTGTATCTGCCTAATGGGACCTGAGATCCTCAAGGGCAGAGAAAGGCCTCATTCACCTGTTAACCTAACACTCAGCATGGAATTTTAGGCAATAAATATTTGAATGAATATTGAATATTTCTGCTTGAGATCCACCCTCTTCTCAGATGATTCTGGGTCTTCTCTCCTTCAGTTCAAGCATTAAGAGACCACTGAACTTCCTTCCATACTAGGAGACCTTGAACAATGCCCACCCCGTCCTTGGGCAGCCAAATGGAAGAATTCCCACTGTTAGCCTACCCTGTCTTACCCTAAGCTTGACCTGAAGTTTCCTGAAAAGAAGGAGAAGTCCTTAAGCTTCTCCACTGCAACTTGTGTGGCTGCTATTGGGACCACGACTCGGTATTTGAGGAGGCTGCTGCAACCATCCTAAGGGGAAACTCATAGGACAGTATCCCCAGTTTGGGCTCTGACCAGGCTGTGACCCACTCCTACAGGAAACCCCAAAGAGCCCACATCCTCGTACTTACAAAGATGAGCGAATTGAAGATGATCATCATAGTCTTAATAAAACTGAAGCACTGCATGGTGGCTCCTGGGAGGCAGACATATGTAAGTTAGGACCTCACCCCCACCACACTCCACATATACACATACCTCAACTGGCCCTAACACTAGACCATAACACACCAGTCTCCAGTATTCTGGACCCATAGATCACCAAGCTCCCCCTGCATCTGGACTCAGACACCTTGGGACTTTTCCTAAATCCCACCCTGACACTCCTACCCCTCTGTACTGCTGCCCAGATCTTCCTTCCTTTTTTTAAAAAAAGTTATTATTATTATTATTATTATTATTATTATTATTATTATTATTACCATCATCATTATAATTTCTGCCCCAGACTGCATCTCTGCTGCTTTAGCTGCCTGAGCCACAGGGGTGCTTCTGCCCAGAACTTCAAACTGCACCTGACACCTTGAGATACTAATACCCTAAGTTCCTCTACTGGTACCCCAAGCCTGACCTTCTTGCTACAGGTCACTCCATACCCTTCCCTGGCACCTGTTTATCCTGGACCCCTCCCCAAACCAACCCTCCCGTTAGCGCTTCCATCTTCCCAAACCTGTTTCCAGATTGATTTCTCTTCAGAGGATGACCTCTATCCTGTGCCCTCACCGGTTCAGGGCTCTTGGTAGTACGCTCTCAGAGGGATCAGTCGGCTGAGACTGCAGAGGGGACAAACAGCTCCAGGAAACTGCCACTGAGTGGGCAGCAGGGAGACTGGGCTGGCTCTCACACACCACTGCTCACCTGCAGAAGGGGCGGGTGCTTTAAAGCCCTCCTTCTACTGGCCCACCCACCGCCCCACCCAGAGCTAAGAACTGTTGGCCTCCTCTTGCCCCTGCTGCCCCCTGCTGCCTGGAGTTCTGTCCCCACAGCCACTTGAGCAGTGGGCCTCTGCCTGGCAATGCCAGCCTAGAGCTTTGCCTTTCTGATCTAAGGGAGAGAAATCTGGGGATGGGGCAAGTTCCCCGACTTCTATGCGCCCTCCATCACGATAGTAAACTATGCTTCTTACACACACACATTCTCTCTTTCAAAGAAGTGACCCAACTTCGGTAACTTCTGCCCCTTCTCTGAGTAACAAACTTCTCCTAGTCCTTGTCTCTCTATAAAACTCAAATTCCCCATCTTTCTCCTCCCTTTGTCTTTATTTCTCTCTCTCTGCTTTTTTTCTCTTTCCTCCCTCCAACTTTCTCTTTGCACTCCGTGAACATCCTTACCTCTCATGCCAGCAGGTGGCACCATGGGCCCACAGAAGCATTACCCACCCCTTCTGAGGCTGGGCGATCCCCATCTTCTTGAATCCTTTCTGCTGGGCGGGGGGCTTGCCTGTCAACAACCAGTTCCAACATTCCTGAGGTGCTAGGAAAGTTCTGACATGAGTCACTTCAGACCAGGTGTTTGAGTCTTGGTTTTGTTGCTTATTAGCTATGTGTCACGCGGACATTTCTCAGATTTGGTGTTAAGCCTCTGCTTCCTGGTGTGTGTAACAGAATAGTATTGGGGTTTTTAAATGATATTTTCTCCCCACTCTGGGGCATAAGGCAGCAACCCCATGAAGAGGTCAGAGTCAGGGGAGTCACAGCCAGAGGGAATATGGGGTGGAAGAAGAGAATTTTTAAATGGCTTTTAATAATGGAAGAGGCAGCTGGAAACATAGCAGAGAAGGGTAATAGGACTGATATTTGTACAGATCATGTTTTAAATACATTATATCTATAGTCAGACCTTTCCCCAATTCACAACAAGCCTATAAGGTAGGTTCTTTTCTTATTCCCCTTTTAAATATGAACAAATGGGCAACAGAAAGTTTAAGTACTTGCCATAATCACATAGTTTGTAAGTGGCAGAGCCAAGATTCACCCCACCAGTCAGTCTGGTGCCAGAGTCCATGTTTTGATCACCAAGTCAATTATCTACATTGATGGAGTCTCTAAAAAGGCAGGAGGGACAGACTTCCAGAAAGAACAGGGAGAAGGTCTTGCTCTGGGACGTGAGGAAGAAGATGACTAGGGGCAGGTGGGCCTTTGAGGGTGGTGCTGAAGACCCCAGTCTCCTATAGGAACAGAGAAAAGGTGGATACAGGGAAGGTGCTCTCCAGGAAGAATAAGAAGGAAAGGGATAGGGAAGGAAAGGGATAGGTGTGGAGGGAGAAGGGACAAGCTCAAGATTCCATAACAACAGAATGTAAGGCCTGGTGGAGCCATCAAAGTACCTGTCTTCTCTAAAAACAGAGATGCATCAGGATTGGGACCTCCTACATCTCCTGAAGATCTAACTCTTCCTTCACCTAAATTTATTGCCCACCTAACTTCTTTCTCTTTCATCTCAGGAAGAACTGGGACCAGGTCACATTCATCTAGCATTTATAAAGTTATTAGTGAACATTTCCTGAATAATTGGATGAAAGAATAAGTGCAAAAGAGCAAGAGTTAAATTTCTGGGCTCTGGATCTTAGCCACCATGGATGTGACCCTCTACCTGCCTCTAATTGTGTGATTTCACGGACTGAATGGTAGTTTCCTTATAAGGTGGGTCCTCATTATTCATGGATTCAATATCTGTGAATTTCACTGCTTACTGAAGTCTATTTGTAACCTCACACCAAAATTCATAGCACTTTTTTTTTTTTTCTTTCTGGTCATTTATGGACATGTGCAGAGCTGTAAAAAGAGTGAGTTGCCTAACATGCAGGTTTTCAAGTAAAGTTGAAAAGGGTGTCCTCTTCTCGTTTGAGTTCTCATAATGTGAACAAGGGCTTTTTTTTTTTTTTTTGTAGTCTCTTTAGTGGCAGGATTTTCACATTTTTGTGTGTTTTTTTTTTTTTTATTAGAGATTTTGTTGTTTAAAATGACTTCCAAACATAATGGTAAAATGCTGTCTAGTGTTCCTAAGCATGAGAAGATTGTGATGTGCTTCATAGAGGAAATACAGCTTTTAGATAAACATTCAGGCATAAGTGATAGCACTGTTCAATGTTAATGGCTCAATGACCTTTTTTAAATAAGATGACTTTAAACGGAAACCCACATGAAACTAGGTGAGGTACTGATTATCAGTTGACAAAAAATGTTGTGACCAGAGGCTGGCAGGAGTCTAACCTGTATTTCTTCTGGGAGCTTTGACTCTGTATTTGCTAATTCAGTATTCATGGTGACTTCACTGGAATATCACTAATGTGAATACTGAGAAATGACTGCATATTAAAGAGGAATAATGAGAGAATCTCCTTGTTGGGTTGCTGTGGGGTTAAAGGAGAAGTCTGTAAAGTACTTGGCATAGTGTTTGGCACATAGTAAGTTTTCAATAAACATTGCTAATATTGTCAATAAGGATGAGCGAAAAAGTGAGGGAGTGAGTTTCCCCACCCAGAATTCTTTTTCCCAAGGGGTGAAGCTGAAGTTTCCCTGCTCTTGGACTGGACCCATGGAGGGAATTGTGAGAGAGCCTGAGCCAAGGGCAGGGGTGGGGGACCAGGACCTGTAATAAAGGGCATCACCCTTATGCGTACTATGTGTCATAGAGGCCTCCGCTGACCTGGCCAGCATCCTTCAGGCACACTCCAGAAGCTCCCTGTGCCCATGGGGCCTTCTCAACTTCTCCGTGGCCCTAGGCCCCGGGGCCTAAGTTCCCCTAACCACAGACCAGGTATAGGCTGGCCTCGGCCCCGGATTCCCAGGATGTTCAAGTGCAGCCGCAGAAGGTACCAGCAGAAAACCCAAGGCCCGGCTGCCACCATGAGAGCCACCAGACTTGCCACCATCGCCACGGATATCAACAACTCCCACACTACCACCACCAGGGTGTGGGTCCTTCCACCACAAGGTCGGCCAAGGGTCCTGAGTCTGGGCGGGGAGTTGGAAAAACAGTGTCCATGAAATTTTCCTTTCCTTAGCTCTGTGTGGGCTCTCCAGGGGACAAACTCTCTGTGAAATATTGCCCCAAAAGTATGGGGAGTCATGATGGTAGGTATCCCAAAGGCTGAGAGCCTTGATGGATGATGTCTGGCTAGAATGGAGGGCTTGGGGAGTGGATGAAGCAAAGACAACCTGCAGAACGTTTGTTTCCTTGCTCACACTTTTTCCCCTCCTTCTCTTCAGTTGTCAGATGCCTCTGTCAACCTGGGAGCTTTCTGATCCTCTAGAAATGCCCAGAAACTAGGCCAGAAGCTTGACTGATTCCAGACCTACAGCACCTGAGGCAATGGGCGGTGAACAGCAGATAAATAAAGAAATTTCTGCTCCTGTCGCCTTCCTCCATTCCAAGGCATTTCCAGTTGACTATCAGGGGGTGAGGCAGGATTGGGGCTGAATGCTCCCAGGGCCATGCTGCAGTGATAGCAGCAGGGATACAGAAAAGACAGTGGAAGGACAGGACAAGGTCAACAAGATCTCTGCATCTTTACTGTTGGCTTTATGAGATAGGGGGCCTTTCTGCCTCACACTCCTACCTGCACAGGGAAAAGGCCGTCTGTAGACTTCTTGGAGAGGGTCTAGGGAGTCAGACCTTTGGGGAGAAAGAGATCAGAAAGAGATGGGATGAAGGACAGATTTCACTGCTTGAGTGTAACCCCATGAGTGTGAGGTATATAGGGCTCTGTGTGCCCGTAATGGTCACTGTGGAGGTATAGCTGCTGGTGTGTGCATCTGAGTATGTATCTGAGAGCTGGAGAATGGGAGCAGAAGCAAACATGTGGCTGAGTGTGCCTCTGCACACTATGGACCTCTGTGGCCAGTTGTGGGTGTCAAGGTGTGTTTGTAATGTTGCCAGAGAGAGGATGTCAGCTCCACTAAGGGGAACGAAGGTCAGGTGGGGGATGAGGGCAGCCTGGATGAGAGGGTTAAATTCTGAGATGTTCATCTTCAGCTTCCCAGCCGTTCTTTGAGGTCAGTGTTTTCCAGGCATAACAGCTGAGCTGGATGCTGGGGGTGGGGCAAGACAGAACTTGAGTCCAAAAGTGGGCCGGGGGGTGTGGGGGGGGTGTGGAGGTGCGGTGGTAAGCACTCCAGCCTTTGGGATTTTCCATTTGGATTTCTAAGTGTATGTCCATGTGTCATTGGGTATAACTGAGTTTCTTTGGGTGTAACTTCACAGAGTTGTGTTTCCGTCACTGGGTGTATTGTGAAGGGTTCTGCCTTTAATGTGCTGCTTTATGCATGGGCTAGTGTATGTCCCAATGCCCAGAGTTCTGACTCTGATTCCAGGGCTTCCTTCCCTGAAGGTTGGGGTGGGAGTGAATCCTGAGACCTTTGGCATGGCTCCCTGAGTTTCAGGAAGTCTGGCTAATGTCCTTTGCTGCCTGTAAGGAGAAAATAAATTGTCTCTATATGCATCAATTCCAAGGCTTGCCAGAGACTGGGACTCTGAGAGGAGGGGGATGGCAAAGAAATCACTGACCCATTCTCGCCCAATCAGTGGATAGGGGATGAGTCTCCTCAGGGTATGAAGTCAGGTTGCTGAGCCTCAGTCAGAATTGTAAGGTAGCTGGATTAGTACCCAAGGTCCACAAGGGGTCTGCACATATAGACACAAGACACATGTCTTAAAGTCCATGAGCACATGCAATATAAATGGACTCAGACAACCAGTGCAACAAATGCATGCATGCAAGTATGTGCCTGTAAACAGATATGCACTAATACTAATGCAGAGACCGCCCCACACGACACAATGACAATGCATATATATGCCGACAAATGAACACACACAATTGCATTTAGACATAGCACACAAGCATATAGGCAAACACATGCAGTCACACTCATACAAACCAGGCATACATAGTCATACACAGACATGCAGACACACTCACCAGACTTTCTTTGCCCTTCTGCCCTGGGAC